>JANSTR010015012.1:0-13845 GCA_025434805.1 Antipathozoanthus remengesaui | reverse complement strand
AAAACCACCACCCCATCCCCCTGCGACTTAATAAACGATCGGTCCCTTTAACCGCTGACGGCTAACTTGTGAATTCCCTACAGAAACAGTTAATCAAAGTTGGTAGCGTCGGTAAAACAGATATTCTGTACAAACCCAATATAAATATGTAAAGTATGTACATGTGTAGATAATGATACAACTAGAAAAATTACTGATTGATGCGAGTCAGACTTGTAATACAATTAATAAGTGTATCGTTTATTATAAAGCGCCAAAAAAATTTCTTTAATATCTTTGTAGCTTCAGAAGTGGCAAATCGTTATACAACGCCGTGTATATTTTCAAACTTCAATTGTATATTTGTTATATATGTATATATTGTCTCTCCAGTCTATATGCATTGTAATATGTTCTTCGTCTGTTAATAAAACTCATGCTATAATACAATAGTTAATAATTAACAATTAGAATATGAGTTCGCAATTTCTATCAGCTGATAGTTTATGAGGCCGCAGTCCGAATAAACCATCAAATTGCTGATAGAAATTGAGAGCGATTATTCCAATTGTTTTGGTAAGAATCTCCAGACATTATTCAAACCATTACATTTATTTAAAATTGAAACTTGTGTAAAAAAAAATTGCCGAGTTTCAGTTTGTGTTGTTTTCGAGCTCAAGTAGCTAATGAAGCACTCAGCTTCGCCTTGTACCACTCAAACTCAAACCACTCAAAGAGTATGCATGCAACTGATGCCATGGAATAATATGCCGAGGGAGTCATCAGTTCCATCTTTCGGTACAGATCACCGCATCACAAACGCAATTTTAAAACTCTGAAAAACACTCGAGTGCAAATAAATTGCCAACTGAACGAGAAATAATATGTTCAAAAAATGTGCATGTTGAAACTTGCGAAAGTCATTCGCCATTGTACATGCGATTGAATTTCCCTCTATTGTTGTTGTTTCTCATCCAATCAGATTTGAGAATTTCAGTTGCTAATTGCACAAATGAACCCATTTTTGCGCAGAATTTCAAAGCAACTGCACAGCTTTTAACCAATAGATCGTTTTCACTCACTTTTCAGAGATTAAATGACAAGAGGCATGGCGGCCATGTAAGTGCAAAATAGTCTAATTACAGACCAGTTCATGTTATTGTGCACCAACATGGCAGCCATGATGTCACGTGAAGACGATCTGTAGGCATTCATTAATTTTTTCATGTATAATATATGATTAGCACAATTATTTTAAAGTACTCACAAACAATTGCTGCTCGTTCATTGTCGGTTGAAAGGCAAGCTTCAATTTTATAGGAGTAATTATATTTATTTTATGTCCTGTTTGTGTAACCGCACAAACAAGAGATGGTGTATTCATGGACATGTTACAGGTATAGGTAACAGCATGGCTTGTAGTGACTAGTTGGTACAAATACCACGAATGATATTTCAAAGTTGGTCTACTTAATTTCACGAGCCGTTGGGCGAGTAAAATTTTGATCAACTTTGAAATATCACGAGTGGTATTTATGCCAAATACAACGTACAAATCGGCCAAAACTTAAGAACATGCCAAGAACACACCCAAAACTGAGGAATGGCCGAAAACTTTATTTTGTACGATTACGGCACAAAATTATGGAAATCGCAAATAGTCAATAGTAAATGCAACATTGTTTGTAACTACAGGGGCAGCGGAGCTGGGGGGAGGGGCGACGTATACACTTACCTGATGTTCAAGACTGGCTATCAACTCAGGCCTGTCTTTATATTTTTCAGTGTCAGGCCAGTACTTGATCATAACCTCCAGGGTTCGCTCCTTGTACCTCTTTTCCCATCGTTCAACTCGCACCTCGTCCATCGCTCTGTTCCACGTGACTCCATTGTCAAATTTTTCGTGCACCTTTCAGGTGAAAATGCTTTGTATTGATTACATTCATTCAATTAATATATATTTAATTTAATTAAACTAAATGAACCGCAAACAACACAATGCTTTAGAAGCTACATTGAATTGGTCTAAGGCCCGGGCCAAACGTCGAACTTCGCATGTGCCGAATCTAATGCTAATGATAAAATTCTATTGTTCTACCGCATTTGCATTAGATTCGGCACATGTGAAGTTCGACGTTTGGCCCGGGCCTAAACTTTTATTTTGTTAAGCAAAAAACGACTCATTTTCTCTAGGTGTGATATGGCATTTCTATAAAATATGCACAAATTGTCTTTGTATAAATACAGTAATTGCTGCTGTGTTTGCTAGGGTTTGGGGTGATTTTCATTGGCTCTTTGTAAACTTTTGTTTGATATATAAATTATTAGACCCTTGGTTCAAAGTGTAGCCTAAACAAGTTTTCGCATAAAGAGGATCTATAAATAAATAATCTTTAGCCGAAACCGCGGAATACGCGGAGTTTTACTGGCACACAGCGCATACCGAGTGTCTTAAACTGTTTCACAAATGACAAAATTGACCAAAACTTGAGGCAGACACGGAACAGTTTTGTATAATTTCTGAAACTGTTCTAGTTCTATAGGTGAGTTTTGTATATTCACCAATGATTGGACGAACACGACAAACAAAGTTCGGATGCTTTCAACCCTTGTAAGATTGAAAACTAGTTTCATCTAAATTATTCACTTTCTTGTTCATAAATTTTCAACTACAAATTAAAGATGATATGCTGGCATCACTTCAGGCTGCCCACAAAAGCGTCGTGCGTAACGTCAATAAATATTGTTGCAATTAGAAATATTGTAATACTGTATAATATATGGTGACCATTAGCTTTGTGAAGGAGAGGTCTGCAAAAACAAAAAGAATCTAATGCTGATTAATTACCATAAACGGCATTGGGGTTCTTGAGATCCACTGAAATATTGATTTCTTAAAACTGTGGGCACTACAGACGCAAAAGTTATAAAATCTCTAAGTCGATATTCCAATCATATTGTCATGTAAAACTTAAAAGAATTATGCATTAATTATGCGAATTAACGCATGCTAAGAGAGTGACCTTTAGCAACGACGACGGGAACGTCAACGAGAACGGCTGTTAGATTTTTAAGTTCCTGGTTTCTTTGTCTCCGTTGTTCAAATCCATTTGTTTCTTTTACGTTTTTGTGAAGTTAGGCGAATATTAAAAATTAAAAGTCTCAATTCTTGAATCCGAACGAAGATCATGCTAGTTTATGTTCCGGCGTTCTCGTTCTCTCTAAAACCCCAAACTTGAGCTTTTCACGTTCTGTTTTTCAAGACGACGGTTAAAAAATGTCTAGGTGGTTGCATTCCAGCGTGCAGTCATTGTATTCGGTAATTAAGTCTCTTGTTTTGTGCCGTTCTCGTTGACGTTCCCGTCGTCGATGCTAAAGGTCCCTTTTAGTAACTCAGCAAGCACCACATGCACGATGAACCAATAGGGAACTTAAGCAACGACGACGGGAACGTCAACGAGAACGGCTGTTAGATTTTTGAGTTCCTGATTACTTCGTGTTTGTTGGTCAAATTCATTTATTTTTTATGTATTCGTGATGGTATGCGAATAGTAAAAATTAAAAGCCCTAATTCTTGAAGCCGAACAAAGTTCATGCTACTTTATATTCCAGGGTTCACGTTCTCTCTAAAACTCCAACCTTGAGCTTTTCACGTTCTGTTTTTCAAGACGACGGTTGAAAAGTGGCAGGTAGTTGCATTCCATCGTGTGGTCATTGTATTCGGCAATTAAGTCCATTGTTTTGTGCCGTTCTCGTTGACGTTCCCGTCGTCGTTGCTTAAGTCCCTTAATGACAATCTTGACAAACTCCGCCCGTGAGCTGGGATTGATCAAAGATGAACAAGAAATCAATTCATAATAGTATTCATTTCTTTCATATTAATTTTTGTTAACACGTTTCCTTTGGGTTTTTTCACAATTTTTGACTGTATTCTATCAATCTTTTATCTTCAAGGTTGTACGATTATTAATTGTGATAATAGCAGTATCGCAGCTAACCAAGAATCTCTCCACGGCCGCTACGGTCCAGATCAACCCGTCCAGTAGCAAGGATTCCTTATTGAGACAAGCCTCGTTTTCGGAGCAGTTGAAGCTACAGTGCCAAACTCGCTGGTTTCTTCAAATTACAGAGGATGGAGTTGTAAATGGCAGTGCGAATGTCAGCAGTGCATATGGTAAGAAACATTAAACCATTACTTCCGGAAATCATGGTTCAGCAAAGCAAATCTACTGCAAGAGTGAGTTTAAGGTGGCTATAACTGTTCCGGTTGAATATCAGTATGTTACACAGTTTTACACTGAATACTAGCACTACAGTTGAACCCCGATAACTGGAATTGTCAAGGGAAATTGAAATTACTTCGAATTACCGGGGTTTCGAGTTATAGGGGTTTTGAACAGAATGACCAAAAACACTTCATTAAAGAGGTTTTCTACTTCTACATGTTTTACTGTAAGATTTCTAGCATATTTTACTGTAAGATTTCTAGCATGTTTTACTGTAAGATTTCAAGCATATTTTACTGTAAGATTTCTACATGTTTTACTGTAAGATTTCTACATGTTTTACTGTAAGATTTCTAGCATATTTTACTGTAACATTTCTAGCATGTTTTACTGTAAGATTTCTAGCATGTTTTACTGTAAGATTTCTATAGCATGCATATGTTTTACTGTAAGATTTCTAGCATGTTTTACTGTAAGATTTCTAGCATGTTTTACTGTAAGATTTCTAGCATGTTTTACTGTATAAGATTTCTAGCATGTTTTACAGTAAGATTTCTACATGTTTTACTGTAAGATTTCTAGCATGTTTTACTGTAAGATTTCTAGCATGTTTTACTGTAAGATTTCTAGAAATGTAAGAACATAAAATGACAAAACAAACTTAACAAGTAAAACAAAAGCATAAAAACCACAAATATCAATTTAATAATAAATACAATAAAGTAGCTGCTGTCCAAAATGTTTACCGCTAAATTTCACCTTAACATGGTTGAAAAATCTATTGACATTGATTCAAAAAGTAGTCGGCCATAAGGCATAACATATCTTGGTCTGACAGCTCCTCTGATTCGGAAGTGAGAACGTCATTGTCACATTCAGTTACGGTTCGGTTACAACTTACAAGTATCGAGAGTAAAATTACAAAGAAAAGTACCTGAAGGGAAGTAAAGATCGCTTCGAGTTAGCGGGCTTTCGAGTTATAGGGGTTAAAATTACAGTCAATATATAAGGAAAATCCAAGGGAAATCAGTCTTGATTCGAGTTAGCGGGTAATTCGAGTTAACGAGGGTTCGAGTTATCGGGGTTCAACTGTAGTATTACTAAGACTAGTGGTGAGTGCAATTATTGTGAATTGCAATTATTTTCTACCAGTGTCTACCTTAGAACCGAGTTTCAATCGGAAATACTTAGATAGTATAAAGCACATATTGTATCAAACCACCAATAGCCTGATGAAACTGATGTACAAGTTAAAGATAGAAATTCTGATTTTTATAATAAATCAATTTTTTGATTTATGTATTTCTCTGATTGATTCAATAGCTAACGACCTGATTCCATAGTGCAACTATGAACGCATCTTTTGTTATTAGATGTTGTCATCATTTATATTTTTGCGAACGTAATGATGCAATTTAGAGTTTGAATATGAAAACTGTATTTTTTTTATAAAATTTGTTTTAATTTCTTCTTTTCCACTCTAATCTTAATTATAAACCTATTTCAGGCGGAAAATACATGTTTTCTGCTAATTTCAAGATAATTTGTAAAGGTTTTGTTGAAAGTAAAATTTGTGAAAAAATGTAAGATGGCAGCCGACGTTGTGAAACGGCTGCTGCCATAGCAACAGTTCCTAATTAAAACTTGGTTCACAAAGCTCGCATTTGAAAGCTCGATCTTTTATGTGCAACAGTTCGAGAAATCATTGGGGGATGGGTCCAATCATGTCCGGCTAGAAGGTGTTGAGTTACCTGCTTACTTGCATTTACCATAACTAAGAGTAAATCTATCTTTGCTTTGTTAAAAAGCTCTCGTGGGTCTAATAAAACTGCTTGCATCCACAGTAAAACTTGAGCTCCAAGTAGTTGGACCTTCTCTATATCGCATTCAAGGGGTGGAGTCACAGCGATATTTAGCAATGGACAGAAGAGGAAACTTGTTTTCTCAGGTAAGGCCATCAATACTGGTAACTGAATATATATATTTGTTTCATCAGTTTTGTTGTCAACCGTGGATTTGCTTTCTTTCTATTTATAATTTAGATACCCAGAGAAATGGTGGTGGTTGTGCTGGCGGTGGTGGTGGTTGGGGAGGGTACCCATAATTTTCGGACGGGGAAGCTTCTCGATAAAAATGGAATTCGACCCCTAAAAGATACCAAATTGAGCATGAACCTCATTCTGACCCCAAAATAATAGTACCATTCACAATTCTTTGTTTTGACCGCGATCTTGTCGAAAGCTGTGTGCAAATCGTTTCAACTTTCCGAACTGATGAAAGACATCTACAAGCTTCTAGAATTTAGACACCCAAAATTAGGCCAAATTCCCCAAAAGTTTCGACTCTTCCGCGTTACCCCTAATGCGGAGAGCACAGGCTAAGATTTTAACCCCTAAAAACATATATGAATAGCATCCCCGTCCGGTCGATTTGAGAGTCACCCTCACGCAGGACAGATACAGAAAAGTATTTATATACCAAGGACTCGTGGCTATGCATTGTGCTCATCTTACAAAGGCCAAGTCACATTTTTGTATACAATTGAAGTTAATAACAATTCTGATGTAATATGCATGCAAGGCTGTCGCAAGAGACAGCTGAGGAAGAAATTAAACCGTTTGGTGGATTAGTGATTAGAATATACGCCTTGGAATTATAAGTTTGGCTATTCATTCTCAATTTTGCTGTACTTGCTCTTATACTCTTAGTTGCCAAATAGTGTCAATATGTTATGACGATGATGATAATGATGAAGATTGTGAATAACGGAAAACATGCTGATATATAAACAACAGATTTTAAAACTTACAACTCTATTTGATAAACTTTTAATTGTCGCATGATCAACTGGTTACTCTTCTCTCTTCTTTATTCACAGACCAATATTACTGACGAGACAATATTCAAGTACGACAATGCTGTTGACACATATTGGACATTTGCATCAAACAAATACTATCACAAGAGATTGTACGATATGTATGTTGCAATTAGAAGGAATGGAAGGCCTAAGAAAGGACATAAGAGTAGTATACTTAGCAAGACCACGTGGTTTTTGCACATAAACAAATAAGAATTGTGCAGGTTGTAATACCTGCTCTCGTGACTGATGTTGATCGTCCTTCCTCGTTCGCGCTGCATCATGCAATTAATAATATACATTCAACACAAATGTTACCATGACAAAAAGTATTTAATATTCATTAAAATTATTTAATTGCTTTATTTCGTTTGTGTTTATTCGTATTATGAACCAAATGGTTTACAACCCTCTACCAAACTGTTGGTACAGAGGCCTCCATAGCGATATTAAACACACATCTGAAATATTCCTCCATACCACTCAGTTTTGCCAATTGTAATAATGTTCTCCTCAAACCCCCCTCACACATGACTGGGGGAAACAGGCCGGGTTAAGAATGTTCAAGAATATTATAGATATATTTCTGAAAGTCCCCGTTTTCGTTTTGAGAAAAATCGTTTTGTTAATATGTAGCCATGCAACCGAAAGGAATAGAAAAAGTTGCCTGTGATCTCTTCGCGCAATGTTATTGAATACAAGGGCGAGGGGTGGACCCTTGGACGCATTACATATATTATATCACAGTACTGTAATCCGATTTGTGCCATTTAACCACTTTGTTAATGTTACTAAAAGATCCTGTGATTATTAGAAATATCATTTTTCCAACAACAACAACAACAATTTCAGTAACAATACATACATAATTATAGGAAAAAGAACAAAAAAGAAATGTGTCATGTGGTACTCTGGTAGTAAGCGAATTGCAGTGACCAGAGGCCAGACTAGGCATCTAATAAAATCAACAAAGAGTTGACAAAACAATTTTCCGCGCCGTCAGGTTGCTCCTAGCGCTCTAAACGTCAGCTTTCTTTGCAACCTTACGGAGCGGAAAATTGTTTTGTCAACCCATGGTTGATTTTATTATAAGTTTTACCTACCCACTGATGCAGTCTATAGTTTTACCTACCCACTGATGCAGTCTATAGTTTTACCTACCCGCTGATGCAATCTATAGTTTTACCTACCCGCTGATGCAGTCTATAGTTTTACCTACCCGCTGATGCAGTCTATAGTTTTACCTACCCGCTGATGCAGTCTATAGTTTCTTCAAAAATTATCTATTAAAATTCAGAGTATATTAGACAGCTGGCTAAATAATTTCATTTGGCTTTTATAAAGTTAAAGAAGGGAAGACAAAAAAATATGTCAAACTACAATTCAGTAATTTCTAATTTGGTTGTATCAGTTACAGTGTAATGGCAGTATGGCAATACACGACAAGTCTGAGTTCAGTGAGATTTGAAAGATGTTTGGATAACGTAAATGTAGTGTGTAGCAGATCAGATAGAATCGGTCTGTTTGCAACTGATTCTATCAGAAAATTCTTCAGTTTTTCCTAAACATTTACTGTACACTTTTACACCAGTATTGGATTTTCCATACTCGGAGAAAATGAAGATCTTGAAGCTAATCTATCATTATAATTTTGTTTTGGTTAACTTTGATAAGAAATATGAATCTAAAATGGTTGTCAGATTACCTGAATAGTAATCATACATAAAGATTGGGTTATGGAAATATATGACAATTGATGCGACTGAATGGTCTTGATTATAGATATTATTTGAACACGTTGTAAATCATCTGGAATATACAATCTCCGATTATAGCGATTATAGGGAAGTTGTTTATTCCATGCTTAGGGGTTATCATATATATTGACCACTCTCACATCGAAAAGATGAATGATTTTTAGTCCATCAACGGCAAGCTGCTAATACGTTCAGGGGCGGCAGGGGGGAGGGGCTCAGCCCTGAGGGGGCCGTGCGGAATTATCTGCAAAATGCGCTTCCACTTCTTTAATGCGCATAATCACAGCTGAGCTACGACATTGGCTCAATATATACTTGTTTTAATTGTCTCCTCAGTTTGTCAACAACAACTAACCAAGCCCTTTTATTTGCATTGTTTCTGAAACACGTCACTGTTTCCGGCAGTCGGCTTTTGGTGGATTCATGCACATGAATATTAAAAGCAGGTCGAACCGAGTATTCTTTGATTCTGAATAAAGCTCTTGTTTCATTTCGTTGACGTACTTTCCAATGTCTTTGTATTTTAAACTGACTTCGCGTGGTTGAGTGTAGATATATCATTTCGAATTATATGAAACGACTTACAACAGACCGAACTTGTTGTGAATCACTCATTTCAAGCCTTCGAATTAAGATATCCTGAATCTCGGTAGATCTTAGAACGCTATCTAGACTGTTGAAAGATCGACATTCTTTTCTTCACTAGTATTTTTTTCTCAACGGATTCATTTTTAAGTGCCATAGAAAAGTAAGAGAAGACAGCAGCCCCCTTATGGTATCTGTTAATAAACGTTAATACCGAGAGCAAGTTTCATTGGTAGTTTGATCAAAAAGTGAATATTAAATCCATCCACTTATGCATTGCACTTACGATTGTCATTGTAATTGTGTTGTATTTGCTGAAGAGCGAACTGCAAGAAACATGTTTGTGGTCTCAACTCATAATTATGACCTTTTATCAACTTATCCGCACAGGTTTGTGGGTCAGCATATTTTGCTGCAGTAACTTCTGCACACTCGCAAATGGTCACACCTCTTGGGATTTTGTTGTTTGAACAATCATTTTGTTGGACAGAGAAGGTCAATGGATGGTCTCAAGGACGATTGTGACTCACGATTGAACAATGAAGAGCTTTTTGGTAAAAAATTTTTTCCCCGGCTATCTCGCAAGAACTTCATTGTCTTATTCAACTGCAACTGGTAGAAAATTGGTCAACAGAGTTTCTGAATCAATAATTTCTTTATCCTAAGAGTTTTTCGACACATCGAATTGCAACGATTTGATTAACCGAGCGAATTACATGTGATTACAGGTACTGATAACTTGGTATAAGACTCAAGATTCAAGATTATTTTAATAATGCCTCTTACTGCATACAATAATAATACAATAAATTAACCTGCATAAACGGTGTGATCGAAGATCAAATCCACGACACTAATAAATGCACATGCCATCCTTAGAATTCGGCACTAAATCACTCGATTTCCTGGACTTGTCACATGCCTACAGCAATAATTCTGTCAAATGTGAGAACATCGCTGCTGGAAGAAACGCTAACGGAAGAAACACTCGGGACTATATTGAAGTTTAAACTGATTAAATCCGTAGAAAAGTTTACCAACATTGGTTTTGTTGTCAATTTCAATAAAAATTTCCAATATTCCTTTGATTTGAGATTTCGATAATTTTTGATAATGTATGAAAATAATTTTTACTTTACGAATTTTAAATAATATAATTAGTCTTAATTCTATCAAATGAAACAATTTGAAACTTTTCATGTGTAGTAGGCCACCGCTTTGAAATCGCCTGAAATGCGTGGAAGAGTGCTCACGTTTACCGTTACAAGAAACTAAAAAGAAAAAGTGTTTTCTTTTCAAGTTCACTAGCAGGTTCGATAACGAAACTGAGAAAAAGAGAACCTAGTCCAGCATGTAGTGAGCTGTGATGGATAGTATTGGAGAGTGTGTTATTGTAATATAATCCCCGACAGAGTTGAAAAATATACCGAGTATTGTATGATGGGAATTTAATGAAAGTAGGATTTGATATTTATATCATGTTTACATTGAGCACAGCAAGAGCGAATTCTATATACAGGTTTCGTTTTGCATAGTGGACTATTCTTGAACACCTGGGTAGAAATTGAAAAGGATTACACCCCGAATTCTTCTAATTAGAAAACTACTAAGCGAATAATGCTAGTTGGAAAGTATTCCTGCCACAAAGAGCTCAACCAAACTGAAAAATATTTGATAATGAAATTTTGATAATATTCCACTAAGCACTACTACTAATACTACTGGAATACTACGAGTGTTAACTCTGTTTCCTTTGCAAAGACATGTACAAGCCTTTCCTTAATTAGAACACATGAAATTCTAACAATAACTTTTCACAGAAAGCCGCAAAAGTTTCAAACTGAATAAGGACAAAGATATTGTTGATGTCGGTTTTCTTTCCATGACGCAAATAGACTGAACATACCTAAAAACTGAAGACTTCTGCTGTTAAAAACAAGAGCTGCATACAGGGCGGGTATGGTGCTTTTCCGTGATACTAAAATAATTTCCATACATATATAAACAAACAAGTTATGAGAATGGAGCGAGAAGATCAGCCCATATATTGTAACATCTTGTCAGTGGCCAGTATCGCTTTATAGCAAGTTACAGGTACCTGGCTACAAATTGTCCCTTTATATTCCTAACCCAATTTCCCTGCAGATTTTCGATAATGAATTTTATCTCATTTTTGTCATAACAAAGTTTGGAAATATTGCTTATTAATTTGTAATCTATCCTTTTTTCAATTAAAGTTTGAAAATGCATGATAGTCATGCAGAAACTAACCATGCAGGTGCTGTTGTAGATGATATATTAAATAGTCACAACATAAAGCGTTCCCTCATTCTTGTATTTTATATCCTCGCGTCGAGGTCAAGTTGGTTAAACCATTTTATCTTTATAAATTGCTGAATATCTCCTTAAGCTGGCCATGTCTAATGCTGTGAGTGAACTTGACAACAGAACTGAAAAATCGAAGCACGAACACGAAGATTCAACAGATTTACGGCCCAAATACAAAAAGGCCTTAAGAAGTCTTGCACAGAATGGTACCCTTCACGGCTTACACCACATTATTGGCAAACGGCACAGGATTCATAGACTTATGTGGTTACTCTTTGTCCTTGGAGGCTTGACAATATTTTTGGTTCAGTCAGTGAGTCTTTTGCATTCGTATTTCAGTTTTCGTGTGCGAACAAAAAGCACACTTGTTCACGAGAAAGCACCCATTTTCCCTGCAGTTACTATGTGCAATCTTTGTCCTTTTAAGAAAAGTATGGTTGAAGGAAGGAAACTAAAACGATTGCTCGAAGCAGTATCATCTCCAACTCAAAGCGCTCGTACTGTAATGCAAATGAATGAAACAGAATGGAATGACATCGGCAAAAATTTTACAAAAATAGATTTGATGAAGGAATTCAAAAGTAGTGGCTTCTCCATCGATGACTTGCTGATTGAATGTTGGTGGAAAGGGACAAAATGTGGCTCAAGAAACTTCACTGACATCATTACAAGGATGGGATTGTGCCATTCCTTCAACCTAGGTAGGTTTAAAAGCCTTGTTGTCGACAATGTTTATATTATTTTTTTTCACTTCCCATTCAAAATCTTTTGAGGAGGATGCTGGAAAAACAAAGGAATTGCACAGTCAGAATCTTTGATAAGAAGAAGTGCCTGTGTGAATTTGAAAAAAGGATAATTGAAAAATTTTGCTTCAACACGTTTGTAAAATAATAACCAGGATATTTTGCCAGAAATACACTAAAACTGTACCTTTAACTTAAAGTTGAAAGTGTGCAATCGGTTATAGGAATAGTATTGTTATACCGATTATGCAAATGGTATCAAGACAACCAGAACCTCCTGATATCTGTTTTGCTAACGAAGCAAACTCTACCAGCAGAAAAAGGGCGCGCGTGTATATTTATCCCGCCTCAACTAGCCAAATTTTCCCGCGTGTTGGAGGACCCACGCAGGAGGATCCATGAGCAGTCCAATCTTGCCAGAACCAGTTGAAATACCTGAAAGGTTTATGATGTTCTGTAATGGTAATCAGATACTTTGAATGTAATTTGGGATAAATCGTACGAGTGATTGTTTTAAATTTTTAGCACTGTTATTTTATATTTTTGCACTGATGTCATATATTTGCACTGCGAATTGAAATTAACTATACTGTTATCGGCCAAAGAGAATGTAGGCATTTTGCTACTGTATGATTAGCCTTGAAACTGAACTAACGTTTTCATATAATGATGAATACTAAAAATTCAGCACGATAATAATTTTCTGAAAGAGGTTAACGAAATCCCATTGGCCTTATGAGGAAATCTCATTCGGAATTCTACAATAGGTACTTTACTACTTTGACATTTGATTACAAATTGCTTTTCTGACAAACTTATATTTTCCAGTTCTATACGAGGAACTTAGAACTGCAAATATAAACTTTTGTATTTGCTTATCTATTTATCTGAAATAATCACGTACAGGTATGAGGGTGTCAATGGGTTAACTGCATGATTGGTGTATAAACACCCTTTTTTGCTGTCATAAGCGTATAAATGAGAAAAAATTAGGCGTTTAGCGTACGCAGAGACATCGAATTTTTAGCGTATGACCCGCGCATAGGATGCCAAAACATGGTCAAACATTAAATTGGAGTGGTATTTTCCAACAAAAAAGTTCATTACTGGTGCTGTTAATGATAAACTGAAAGTACTTTGACTATTTTCGTCCTGAGAGGGTTAAACATATTAAAATACCGTATATCAGACCGTCGCTGATTTTGCGTTACTTTTGCGTCGCTGGAGTATCTACAACTTGAAAATCAAAATAACTATGTCCTTTCTTTACTGTTTACTGACTAAACTGACTAAATGCCATATTTAACTGTTTACTGACTAAATGCCATATTTTAAATGTTTACTGACCACAGCTATACCCCATTGGC
>JANSTR010014901.1:0-13845 GCA_025434805.1 Antipathozoanthus remengesaui | reverse complement strand
TTATAAGGAAACTATGGAGACAGTTTAGGAGAATTTAGCAACACACCAATTGTCGTGTTTGGGGCTGAAAGGGTTAAGAGTGCTACTCACAGATGACTCTGAGTATCAAAGTATAGTTATACAGTTTTATAAGTGTAGATAATAATGCCCTTGTAGGGACCCTCGACATATCCTGGTGCGGGACCCATGCCAGGAATGGCTCCAGGACCGATGGGAAATATGCCTCCTCCCCAGCCTGGTTCGCCACAGCATCGGGGAATGAGTGGTCCATCAGCTATGAGCTCTCCTATGCAACAGCAGAGACGAATTGACCCTGATCAGATGCCAAGTCCTGTAAGTTATCGGCAAATGATAAGAGCTTTTGTGAGATGTCATGACTGCCCAATTGACAAAATGTGCCAAGTCTATAATATTATGTCTCAGTGGATGCACTTGCCATTTAATATACCAATGGTTTTTGCAACTTAGTTAATATGTTTTTGTCACATTCAGAATAGTTTTCTGTCATCCAATCACAGAATTATAACATGTAGTGAGACTGTTGCCCAGGGTTTGTACCGGTCATGGAAAACCTGGAAAGTTGTGGAATTTTGAAAAATCATTTTCCAGGCCTGGAAAGTTGTGAATGTTTCTATTTGGTCATATACAATGTCAATCATGGTCATGGAAAATGAGTAAAGTTGACCAAATTATTGATGACTTGAATTTTTCAAAAAAGTTTAGATTTGATAAGAATTTGGCTTGGAGCAAGCCACCATTTACAGTTCCCTTTCAGGCTCACTTTCACGCATGGTTTCTAGAATGCTATGTTAATGGAGCCAATGTTAGGGAACCTAAAACTGAAGGTTAACATTTTGGGCAAATAAAGGCTTATGATTAAAATTAATTCTACATCATACTTAGTTGCCCATTTCAACTGTTAAATACAACTCCTAGGATCCTAAGCAAGATATGTTGGTATAAGTCTTTGTGAAAACTAGGTCATGGAAAAAACATATAAAAGTAATGGAAAAGGTTGTGGAAAGTCATGGAATTTCAAAAGTTCAAAGGTGTACGAACGCTGTTGCCAGTTGTGCATGGGAGTTTCATCAAGGGATTGAGTGGCATTTTCTGTGACTTATTCAGAACAGTGAGTCATATTGTAAAAGGGAGATAAGGTTTACCCTAAATGCACTTGCAGAATGACAAATTCCTATTTCAGATTCTTTGCCAAGTGTCAATTTCATAGCATTGGAAGAAAAATGTAACTTACCTTATCAAGATATTTCCCTAAATTTTTAGTATGCATATGATGTACTCTACATTTGACAGCATTACCTTGTAATTCATAACTTCTAGTTTCCGAGTGTCCAACCTGGGAACCAACTGAAATTAGGACAATTAAATTATGGTAGGGTAACTTTTGTGAGCACCAAAGGTGCGAGCCTCTGGGGGTCTAGGGGCATGCCCCCCCCCCCCCATAAAATACCAAGCTAAGTTACCTAGTCCTCTGAACAGACCAGGGATTGTGATAATTTTAATGAAAATGCCTTTCTATGCTTGTTGGCGTGTGGGAGCTGATCGAATCTGGATTTGGTATTCTCAAGCAAAATCGGGACAATCCTGCCTAAATCAGGATGGTTAAACAGTCTATAGTTTGTTAATATTTCAGCTGCCTAAGTGTGGCTGTGGCAGAGAGAACTAAATCTGTTTGCATATTTTGTAGATCCAAGTTATGAAAGATGACAGGGATGCACATAAAGACATGTCATTTAGCACCAATGTCAGAGGGCGAGTCCCTCCACTTGTTACAACTCCATTTGTTGTTAAAGATGATGGTAGGTATTTTTAAACATCTAAAATCTAATTTTTTTAATATGTGACTCAATATATGATATGACTGGTTCAGGATAATGTAGATTTCATTATATGTTACGGAAAATGATAATTAGTAGGTCTATTTCAATTTTTATTTTACTTTTTCTTTCTAAGTTTTAAAAATTTAAAGTTGCCAAGCATTGTAAGAATTCTGAACTTCTGAATTTGTTGAAGCACTTTTCCTGATTCTAGCTTTCAAGACAAGCAGAATGTAGCATTTCAACAACTGGTTCAGAAAGTTGGAGTATTCTTGGTGTATGTGCTATCAGTTTCAGCATGATGCAGGTTAACTTGGCAAAATAGAAATGATATTTTATAGGTGGACACTATTTCAAAACTAGGCATAGTTTTTGTTGGGCTCCCTTTTTATCAACTTCAATACTGACACATTTAAGGACGAGATCAGAAAAATACTTTTATTATCAGACTTTATAATTTTATTACCTTTAAAGATGTTCCATTGGATTATATTTTTTTGAGGGAGGGGAAAGATGTGTTAGCTTGCCAGTGTTGACACCACATAATAATTTGTAGGTAACTGCAGCCCTCGTTTTATGAGGAGTACCATGTATAACGTCCCAAACCATCAAGACATCAAAAATGCCAGCGAGATTCCCCTTGCTCTAAACGTGATGCCGTTTGCTGACTTGCCACCAACTGAGGTACGTTTCAGTCAAATCATAGTGTTGATGTAGACACCTTCAAGAGAAAATGGGGCAACACTTTTGATATTATTAGTACTTTGTAAGAGACAGAGAGTGAAGCCTGTTCTTCCAATTATAAACTTTATTATATATATATGTAGTACAAGAGTCAAGAAAAGTTTGTTATTCTTTTCACACAGCACTGCATTGTAAATAATTTGTTGATATAGCGCAGTAAAGTATACATGGTACTATGAAGGGTCTTGAGAACATAATTACCATATAGGTGATTTAAATGTTTGAATTTCTAAATAAAGTAGTACTACTTATTAACCCTTCCAGCCCAAACAGGACAATTGGTGTGTTGCTAAATTCTCCTGAACTGTCTCCATAGAATTTTGTTTTTCATCATAGATAGTTTGATGTCTATGATCAATTGCTTTATTCTCATAATCAAACAATGTATTCTGTGTAGAAAATGTAAGGAGAAGATATATGTGATGATAAACTGGCTGGGGCTGAAAGGGTTAATTAATTAGTACAGTGGAACCCTGCCTTACAGCTACCTTGTTAACCCTTTCCCTCCTGACTTTGTTATTTTATTAGTAAATTTATCAAACTTTATGAAAATTGTCAACTTCTGAATTTCATGAAGCAATGAACATTTTGAGAATTTACTCTTCGAGACAAACAAAATTAATGGTAACTTTATAGAGTTTTGTCAACTGGTTCAAAAGTTAGGACATTCTTGGTTTATTTGAAATCAGGGTTTAGTAGGGAAAGGGTTAATACAACTACCTCGTTAAATATTACAAGCACTTTATTTTGACCTGTTGGTGATTGTATTAATGGTGTTCCACTGTATTAGTTAAATATGCTAGCATTAATTATCAGATTTAATTAACGTAACATTTTAAAGAGTATTTCTATCTAAAATATTATAATTATAACTCATGTGAAATAAAGGCTATAATTACATAAAAACCTATTTTTTCTTAAGGCTGGTCATATATGTGTGGGGTATTGAACTTCTCCTTTGAATCTTGTTCTATTTTTTATTAGATATCACATTGTGCCACAAAGATACCACCAGAACATCATATCCAGCCACTACAGTTGGTTTTAGTTCTGATGTCCTTAACCCACTCAGCTCCACGCATGACATATTCTTAAAAAAATTCTACTAAACTATTTCCACAGTTTCCTATTTAAACATTAACATGCTGTAAGCATTTTATTTTTCATTTTGATAGTTACTAAGCTGTATAATTATGATCAACTGAGCACTTTATTCTCACAACAGACATAATTATTACGTATGGAAAAAATGAGAAGATATATGCTAAGTGGGTTAACATGTATGAAATGCTCTCGTTCTTGTATAATATCATTGTGTAATAATTTTATTGTTGTGTATTTCTGCAGGCTCCCCTGAGAATAGTTGACCATGGGGCAAATGGACCTGTGAGATGTAACAGGTGCCGAGCATACATCAACCCCTTTGTACAGTTCATTGATGGCGGCAGAAAATTTGTTTGTAATATATGTACATATTCTTCAGAAGGTAAGAGAAACAGAACTGCTTGTATTTAGCACTAGAAAATCTTGTTACATTTCTGGAAGTACTGTCATTAACTTCCTCCCCGTAGCTTTATCATACCCTGGCCTGATAACAGATGCTATCACTCATGAACTTGTTACAAAAGAATCTTACTGTTAGAAAGAGACTTTGACTTTTTGTTTGAAATCATGAAACTCTATTGGGCATGATTGAGATATTGCTTTGTGATGACTTGTTCAGACAGACACTCCCAGCTGTATCAGTGAATTAATTAGAGCGCTGTCTATTGGGCATGATTGAGATATTGCTTTGTGATGACTTGTCCAGATAGATACTCTTTTGGGGTGATGCCAGCTGTATCAGTGAATTAATTAGAGCTCAGTCTCTACCACACAATCAAGGTTGCCATGGTCTTATAAGTTAGCAGAGAAATTTAAAGAGATGAAATAGGAATCTAGGTGAAAGCTCACTCAGGCTCAACAGGATTAGGGGACAATTTCTCTATGGTCTTTTCTATTGATTGAATTTGTGATAAAAACAGAATTAATTTTCACTTCCAAAAGTGTGAATGACTTATTGCTAAATTCTTACTACTTGTCCATATATTTCATATTAAAAACATTAGGAGAATTTTGCATTTCATCATAGAGGGATCATTGTTCCATTCTTGGTACTGTAATGAGGGGGGCATTGAAGGTTTTAAACACTGCAATACCACAAGAAAAATTACAAAATACTGCAATATCACAAAAACAGTTGTCAGATTCCACAATACAACAACATCTTGCCAAATTCTACAGAATACCGAAACCAATCATGCCACAATTTCAGATTAGAATTAACAGGAAAATTTATCGATATTGAATCCTGAATCAAATTTGAGAATACCACAATACAGCAATTTTTTAAATTAGAATTACTGAAATAACACATGAATAATTGGCCAATACCGCAAACGCCATTACCCCCTCTGTAATGTCAGAGAATTATGTTGATAAACTTGGATTGGAGTGAAAGGGTTAACTAATCTTCGAGAATGAAACAATTGCAATGAACCTTTGGCCAGAATCTGAACAAATTGAGGAACAATTGATAAACATCATGATAGAACTTGCCTGGTATTAAATTTACTGCATGTATGCAACATTACAAGAATGTTAGGGTACTAGATGTGTGTTTTCTTGATTTGGCAGTACCACCAGAGTACTTCTGTCATCTGGACCACCAGGGCCTCAGAGTGGATCTGTATGAGAGACCTGAACTCCATTGTGGGTCATATGAGTTTGTCTGTACGGCGGACTACTGCAAGGTGAGCTGTTTGATCTCTGAACTGTCAAATTCACTGTGCCTGCAGGTGTAGTGTATAAACACCCAGACCTACTGTTGACAGTAGAGAAGTATTATATATATATATATATTTATATATAGACACACACACACACACACACATACATACATACACTTGTTTGCAAAAATTCTGCTTTTAAAATATATATACAGTATGATATATATTTGCCTTTTGTATTTCCATCAAATATGTGATGACAGGAGTGCTGGACTATTTACAAAGGGTAGGTTTGTTAAGCTTAATTATAGGTGTTATCAGTTTTAGAAAGGCATTGATATCTAATTAAGGTTAATGAACCTACTATTATATGTGATGACAGGTGTGGGACCATTTACAAAAGGTAGGTTCATTAAGCTTAATTACATGTGTTACCATATTTATAAAGTCTTCCACAAATGTCATAACATATTTAATGGAAATACAAAAAGTATATGTATATCATATATATATTTGAAAAGCAGAATTTTTGCAAACAAGTGTATATATATATATACAGCTGTGTGTGTTTGGGTGGTACAGTAGCACAGTGGCACAAACACTTGCTCGCCCACCTATAGTCTAAACGACCCGGGTGGGTTTATTTCCTTTCAAACGTGCTCCGTTCAGATAATAGTTATAAAGCACGCATGGACTGGATATAGTTCACGAAAAAAGTGCATCACAATTTTAAGGAAACAATACAATACATTATCCAATTAAATGTTAATATTTGTTATTAAATTTTTGCTGCTTGGAACCAGATATAATGTGCTCGTGTTCATGAGTTTGTACTTCCAGACATGACACTTTCTCGCACTGTAAAAATAGTCTCAAGACAGAAATACACTCAAGAGCGTCAATTTGTTGCTAATCAATAGCAGTGTTCGATTTTAGCAGTTTTCCGTTTGCCATAGTAAAACCAACGCATTACGATATTAGAATAAAACAAACGGCGATGTTGCTTAATTATTATCTGCATAGCAACATCGTCATCGTGATCGTCCGAGTAAATAATCACAAAACTCGGTTAAACTGCAGAAATCTTTCTTTCCTCAAGATATATTCCCAGAAATACATGGAAATCGCAGGTTCAAACCTTGAGCTGCTCACCAGATCGAGTATGACCCCTACTATGAACATATTCTCGGTGAAAATAATATATTTGAAATGCTATGTCTTACCTGGTTTGTGGTCCCAGGCGCCATTTTTTTCTTCCCCAAGCTCCTGCGCATGCATTTCAGCGCATGTATTTGTGAGAGTAAGTTACTGACCAACAAAATCCAACATGAAGGAAAGGAAATGATGGCACGCAATTCTATTCAACCGCAATATATTTAAGAAATGCAACAATACAATATTGTTCTTGGCAGTTATGGAATTAATCTGTTCATGTCTTACTTGTCCTCTTGAAACCAATGGCATGGGATCAAACTGTTTGGTGGCAAATCATACTCAAAGAGGGAGTCAGCTTTGCCTTTGCCGTTCTGAATCGGCATTGAAAATCGAACGCATTCAGAACCAAAACAACTCCAACAGCGGTATAATAAAGCAAGGGTAAGTTCGTGGCTTTGTTAGTTTGTAATGGAATCAACGGGCAGCAAATATCATATTACATATATGCTTCTACTTTTCAGCCGTAGCGGTCCCAGTGGGCAGCACAGGTAGTTTAATTAAATTGATCGACCGTCCGTCCGTCGATTTGGTACCGAGTGGGCGACAGTATACTCGATGGTACACACTCAATACTGTATGTTGTCACATTCGTGGCAATATTGTAATCTGTCCGTAAGTGCAGCAAGTTGTCACTGTCATAATATATTCTTATTTGATTGATGCTTTTTGTACGATAGATATTCATGTTGTGACTTGTGTAAACATTCCTTTTTCAAATTTTGAGCGCAATCATACATTGAACAAGAGATGCCCCTCCCCCCTGGAGTTATTACATCATGGGGGGGGGGGTGTATATTTCTAATTCTGGAATTACATATTTGTAAGTTGCATCATTGCAGTTTCTATATTGCCAGGTTTGAAAGCATGCACATACTTAATACCATACACAATAAATATTGTTAGTGCATGGACACGTTTCCCAAACAATGGTCTTCCATGTTCAGCTTTTCACCGAGTTAGGTTCACATGGCATTATGGTCGAATGTACTGCCACCATAAATTTCAGTATGGTGGATTGGTGACTAGCTTGTAGCACGTGATCTGAACAGTGGTGAGTCTTTCACATACTGTCATCATATATAATATATATATATAAATATTAAATAAATGTTTATTATTTTTTGTCAACATTGTGCTGGACAAGAAAAATTTCCCCAGGGACAACTAAAACCTTAATCCAACTTGTCCAGTGGAATTGAACAACAAGAAAAGTTGACTTCCCTAGGCCTGTGTGTATCTTTATTGTTATTAATTAATCGTTTTTGCTATACAGGTTTAAGTATTGCTCAAATTGCACAAATCATTATGGACCCAAGCATAATTTACATGTCACTAAACCCACCAGAGACTGGAAATCAGTCAAGGAATCTGTTATTCTTAATGATGGAGTTAAAAGTCCAGTCTTTGGGCTTGGAGTCCATGGAGCTAAGCCTGGGACAGAAACAATACAGGCAGTCCACTGGGCATTACAGGAAGGTTATCGACTGATTGATACTGCATCACGCTATAACAATGAACAAAGTGTAGGGGAGGCAGTGAGAACATCAGGGGTCCCACGAGAAGAGATTTTTGTTGTGACAAAACTCTATGATGATGACCATGGGTATGAAGAGACACTGTCAGCATTTGGGAAGAGTCTTTGCCGCTTGGGTTTGGATTATGTGGATTTGTATCTCATTCATGCACCAGTACCAGACAATGTTGTGCCATCATGGGAAGCCATGATAGAACTCAAGAATCAGGGACTTATCAGGTAACTGCTATTACCACCATAGTTGCAATTGACAATAGACTTTTGGTGACTTCTCATAATTTCTTAGCATTTAGTGAAATATTGTAAATTTCCTTTTCCATACACACTGTACCTTTTAAAAATATATTTTAGTATTAATATCAGTTTGTTGAAAATTATTGAAAATTTAACTTTAGAGTGAAGTTATTGGTCCCACTTCCAACCCTTGCCCTTTTGTTATTGCGAGTACTGTAACTGTCTGGTGAATACAATGTAGCAGTTTGATTAATATGCAATTCAATATGTTTATACTTTAACAATTGAATTAAAATACTACTGTTCAGATTTCTTTCAAGAATGGTCACAGCAACAAAAGAAACAGCAAAGTCTCTTCATCTGACGAGCTTGAGTCATCAGCCATGTTTGATAAGTGATGGTGAATAACATAGTATGTATGCATCATTATTCGTGCAGCTGATAGCTTTTGCATGTGCACACACTTGGAGGCAATGTTCAGTCATTCACAGAATTATTCAACATGTTGAATGAATATTTGGTGCTGATGGCATGCAAGACAAAAATTCGCTAAACATAACCCGCACACTACAGGAACTTGCTTACACCAACTGGCACAAGTGAGATAGCAATATAGTATGTGCCAGGCTTTACTGCCACTTTTCTATCCCTGATTGTGCATTGTTTGAATTTCAGATCTATAGGAGTTTCTAATTTTGGAGTTCATCACTTGAAAGAACTTAAGAGACATACTGGTGTGGTGCCATCTGTCAATCAAATTGAGCTCCACCCATTTCTGCAGGAGTTGGAAGTTGTGAAGTACTGTCAGAGTGAAGGAATAGCAGTTCAAGCATATTCTCCTATTACGAGAGGTGAAAAACTTGACCACCCTGTAGTGACAGAGGTTGCTAGGCAACTCTTGAAAACTCCAGCCCAAGTCTTGTTACGGTGGTGCATTCAAAATGGATTTATTGCTATTCCAAAATCTTCCAAGAGCAACAGAATCAGGGAAAACGCAGATGTTTTTGATTTTGAGATCCCACAACATTGTATGGAAAAACTGAATGGCTTGGAAGAAGGCTTCCGAACTGGAAAAAACAAAATTGGACAACCATGGAAAGGATAATCTTATTTTAGTTTGTAATAATATTATGTTGTTATATTTAATGTTAAAGTACCCGCACATACTATTGTCTATAAGATCGTAATATTTAAAGATAAATTAATTTATGTTACTGTACTTGTACAAAAAATACTGATAATTATGAATAAACTAGAAGTAATCAAAGAAGTACTAGTTACAAGACAGGGTAAATTGAAGACAGTGACTGGTGCATAAACAATTTACTAAAGTGCCTTTTTATCAAGTTCTCAATTCTTGCTAATTCCTCTTTTCACATTTGGAAGAAATACCTCAGTCCATTTTTTGCAATGGACTCTTCAATTCATACAATTTTCTTTTTTAATAAAGTTTGTCTTTGAATAGCTACCAGTAACTCAAAGCTTATTAAATTTCATACAGAATTGCTTTTAACAGTTATTTTTACCAACAGTCTAGCTGTTACAAGAGGTATAAACAAAAGTCTTGAAAGCACTGTCACAACTTATACACAGTTTTTTTATTTTATATTGAAAAAGAAAAAAGAATTAAGAGTTACATATACATTATTTATAATTATAATATATTATATTAATATATTTTATAGTTTAATTTGTTGAAATAGTTTACTGTATAACCACTGATATTATTACAGACACATGTGGTAAGTGTATACAATACTAGAAACTAGAAGCTGTTTGCAATGTTTTCACTGTCAAAATGCTCTGACAAGGAGACTAGCAAAACATCTAAAATCGGTAAAAAAAATCTCTTTGTAATAGTCATCTTAATAAAACATTGCATTCAGCTGTGACTAAAGCATAGGCAGCAAATTGGTCAGAACAACATGAAACACTGACAGAAATTATGCAACTTTGTCTGATTTTGAAAATGATCACACTTTATTTCAGTGCCACAGATTCCATGACTTTCACAATACAAATTTGTTGGATGAAAATTTGCCTACAGGTGGCTATGTGTGTTTGATAACAGTTAAATTTAGGACAATCAATTTCCAATGTAAGTGCTACCATTGTGAATAACCAAAGGTTTAAACAAAGTGCAATAAAATTTCAACAGAAGTTTATCAATGTGGATATAAGATTTTGATTACATACGGTAATACAAAAGATTGGAGTTGAAAATGTCTCCAAAGAATATAATACTATCTATCTATATTTTTGCTAAGCTACATTTATTTAATTAAGGACCACTCCAATCACTTTAGGAACGGCAGTATTTTTGAGTCGAAGAATTCTTCTGAGAACTGGAGGTGGTCTCCATCAGCAGTAAGGAAATGGAGTTTTCCAGCTTGGTCCATTTGTTTCAGGCCCAGCCAATCCTTGAAATAGAAATTAACAGTTGGTCAGTTTTAGGGGAATGTGCAGAAAGCCAAAAACTAGAGCTACAGTATGATAATTTGCCCATCTCTATACTAGCTCTTGTTAGTTTTATAAATGATCTGCTTTTAACGCTTTCACCACCAGCTATTTTCAGCCATTTTTATGATAATTCAGTGGTGATAGCTTTTTTGAAAATAACAGCCCTTGATCAAACACAGGGCTCCTCCTTGCACCTGGCCGAGGTGACCTGGGACTGAACATGCAGATAATTGTCATTTTGGCGCCATGTTGTTGTTTGTAGAATCAATCAAGTGTTTCTAGTCTTTTTGTTCAAAACCTCAATAACTCGAAACCCCGATAACTCGAAGTAATTTCAATTTCCCTTGGCAATTCGAAATATCGGGGTTCAACAGTACTTTACAAAGAGAAAATCCCAGAGCACCTGCTCTGCAGGCTACAACTACTCACAAAGAGAAGCTCCACAATGTGTTTCTTACCTTAGCTGAGGTTGCATCTGATTGCCTGGTCACTTTGCACAGCGCCTCACACCATTCTTTGATTATACCAATCGGTTTATTCTGTGGCCAGCGCAGGCACCGTGTACAATTGAACATTGCAGCTCCTGGAGAATCATCAGGAGCTGGACAGAGATCTAGGCTTGCACCTAAAAACTGGAACTCCTGTTCTGAAACCTGTAATGAAACAAAAAGGAGTCGTCCTGAGTTTGTCAGCTTGTAGTTGCATAAGAGAGGAATACCACAATGGTTAAACACTGATGTTAATGGTGCTGTGACTGAGAAAAGAGCACAGCATCTTGACAATGTCATAACAATGCTATGCACATTCGTGTGGCAGCGACTGCAACAGCCAGTGCTGTAACAGTGATCACGTCGGTGTCACGGTGACGACAATTGATACTAGTGCTTATTACCAACTTTTAATCGTCACCACTTTCATATGAATCTCAGTTATCACCACTGTCACACCACTGCCAATTATCATTGACACCACACATCACTGTCAATCATCTACACTGTCAACTGTAACTGCCACCACACCATTGTCAGTCATCTCCACTGTCAACTGTCACTACCACCACACAGCTGTCAATCGCCACCACTGTCAATTGTAACTGACACCACACAGCTGTCAGTCGTCACCACTGTCAATTGTCACTTCCACCACACAGCTGTCAGTCGTCACAACTGTCAATTGTCACTACCACCACACAGCTGTCAGTCGTCACCATTGTCAGTTGTAACTGCCGCCACACAGCTGTCAGTCGTCACCATTGTCAATTGTAACTGCCACCACACCACTGTCAGTCGTCACCACTGTCAATTGTAACTGACACCAAACAGCTGTCAGTCGTCACCACTGTCAATTGTAACTGACACCACACAGCTGTCAGTCGTCACCACTGTCAATTGTAACTGACACCACACAGCTGTCAGTCGTCACCACTATCACACCACTGTTAGTTGTCACCACTGTCAATCGTAACTGACCCACACAGCTGTCAGTCGTCACCACTGTCAATTGTAACTGACACCACATAGCTGTCAGTCGTTACCACTGTCAACTGTAACTGACACCATACAGCTGTCAGTCGTCACCACTGTTAATTGTAACTGACACCACACAGCTGTCAGTCGTCAACACTGTCAATTGTCACTTCCACCACACAGCTGTCAGCCGTCACCACTGTCAAGTGTCACTACCACCACACAGCTGTCAGCCGTCACCACTGTCAAGTGTCACTACCACCTCACAGTTGTCAGTCGTCACCACTGTCAATTGTAAATGCCACCACACCGCTGTCAGTAGTCACCACTGTCAATTGTTGATCCCAGGTAATGCAGACCGTGTACAATTTCGTAGCGATGTTACGATTGTAGACTACCGGGTATCTGCATTCTTAGTATGAGGCTGGATTTTTCCAAAACTGTTGCTACTTTTTGGCCCAGTCAAACGTTAAACTTCAGTTGAATTGTGTAGTGTGTGAAATGAATGTACAACTCCACTGCAAATATTTACTTCAAATGAGCTGTTTAAACCTGAAGAATCTATTACATGAAGGTGTCTCAATTTGCGTGACAAATTAATCTCCAACTCTTACAATTCATTCGATCTGAGCATTTGCAGTCGCGTTTAACGACACTTCAACTGAGCTAAACTGAATTAAGTGCGAGTGAATTAAGATCGACTGAAGTGCCACGTGTAACCCAGCCCTAACCCACCTGTACAACAGGGAGCTCTGTGTCGTAATAAAGTGACGAAGCCAGACTTGCCAGCTGTAGGAATGGGAGGCACTGTTGTTGGATGGACTGTTCCACTGTATGCGGAGACCATACCGACAAGGATATCTAGAAGAACAACACGACTAATCGTTCATAAACCTGCAAATTATACTATAAAACCTATGAACTAACTATGGCATTTTCAACATAAGATTTGCTGGAGAACAAGTTTGGAATTCGCTAGATGCAGAATCAAAATCTCTATCCATTAGGACTTTCAACGCCAGATTGAAGGAAACGTTCGTCTCAAATTATTGACTTAAGTATTTACACAAGTGGAAAGACTATAATAAAAAGTATAGAAAGATTGGGAATTATTTTATATTCGGTATTCCTCTTTCTCTTTTATGCTTTAATCACTCCCTTTTTCTGTTCAAAATTCCCCTCATATACCGATCATAACAAATATATTCAAAATAGAGTTCTGGTTGTCTGGCTCGTACAGCCCTTATGGTTATTCCAGGCAATGTGTGCGCGTGGTTGGTTCAGTGTGCGCGTGGTTGGTTCAGTGTGAGCGTGGTTGGCTCAGTGTGCGCGTGCTTGGCTCAGTGTGCGCGTGGTTGGCGCAGTCGGTCAGATCTCTGACTGCCAATCCAAGGTCCCGGGTTCAATCCCCGGCCTTGCCGAGGTTTGAATTATTTCAGGACCTTCTTTCGCCACACCGTCCGCAGACAGGGACGTTAAGCCGTTGGTCTAGTCTCTCAACGTTCTATTGGAGGACTTAAAAGATCCCACACACTTCTCGAAAAGAGTAGGGTAATCCCGGTGTTGTGGTCTGTCACCTACGTACAGCC
>JANSTR010014790.1:0-13846 GCA_025434805.1 Antipathozoanthus remengesaui | reverse complement strand
AGTCCATTACACTGTTGCTGGGATAAAATCACTGTTAAAGATAGGAGAGAGGGGGGGGGGTTCCTTGGTGCGAGGGGGGTTCCAGAACCCCTGGAACCCTCCCCTGGCTACACCCCTGCTAACAATTTGATATTAAAGGATATAGATCTACTGTAGGGCAGTTTTATTTTTTTAAGATTTTCCTGATATTTATTCATTGTTACAGTAAACTGTAAAAACCTGAAAACCAAAAAATTGAAGACACTAGTGCAAAAATTATGTAAGTGACTTGTGACCAATTTATCAACTCTCCTTAGTCATTTGACTAATTTCACTAGTTTTCGACATTCTGATTTTGTTTCCAATTGTGTTTAAAACCCAGGAAATACGTTTTCAAACAAACTAATTTTCAACATTTCCCACGGGACTATGCCCCTAGCCTGCGTAGCTCGGCGTTCCAGTCAATCGAGAGGGGAGAAACGAGCAGTGAAGCTGCGAGAACAAGTCGGCAAGCGAAGCGAGCCGGAGGGGAATGGGGAGGAGAGAAGAAAAAGGACCGTCTGCCCAAAAGCTGGCCTTTTTTGAAGTTTATTATTTCAGTCTGTGGCCGCCAGAGGCCACGTATTTCTATTGGCTCAATTTTAATTATTCAATATAATTTGGTATAATCAGGAAATGCGTGATTGATTACTATTTGGGTTTGTTGTGTGTCATGACTTTGTAGAGAAAATTCGTGTTTTGGATCTTAACATAAAGCTAGAACAAGAGAAAGCTTTGAAGATTGTACAATGGGAAAGACTGCGGGCAATACTGCCTATGGGATACGTGAAAAGCCAAATCTTTCAAGCATTTGGATCGTTGTTAAACAATGAAACAGTTATTGATTGCTAAAGGCTGCGATTTTATCAGGCGAGTTAATGGAGAACACTGTACATCTCGCTACTCAAAGCTATTGAAATTCTGTGCTAACTTCTCTCCGCATTGCTTCTAGAAAATGTGTTTTTAATTCCTTGTCTTTTAAAAAATGTTTGCTGTCATCTTCCACCTCCTTAGAGCAATATTTCAAACTAACAAAACAGTCAAATATCTTACTGACGACGTCTTCGCCATCCGACCTTGTGATAGTTACACTATAAACAGCGACCTGACGCTCTTGGATTTTGTTCACATTTAATTCAGTTTCTTCTGCCCTGAGACTTAAATAAATAATTGTTCTCTTTATTTCCACCAGTGCGGGTATCAGCACGAACTAATTACTTTCTGCGGATTTACTATTTTCTACCGAGCATGCAATGTCATTTGTCTGCTTTTTTTGCTTTCATATTAATTTGTTGTCAGCAGAAGCCGCTTCTCCCTACAATCTTCATGGACTTGAAGTTGCAGTTTGAGATATGTGTACTTTGCAGAGACTTTGCTTCAGGAAATTAAACTTTCCAACTCTTGGTCCAAATCTTGGCGTTTCGGATTTTCGTTTTGCAAGAAGCATGGCAAATTCTCTCTGAAAGATCGACGGACCTCAAAAAATTGAAACCAAGATGACCACATACACATGCATCTGCTAAGACTAAATCGTGAGAGGTTTCTTTTCTTCCTGATGAATTGAATACGTTTTCAGTCAAGCACATAGAATCATGAACTTAATCTTGAAATTACAGTTACATTATCTTTCACATTTTCTGCCTTCAAATTCGGGCCTTTCATACAAATATCTTCGGAGTTACGGATCTGCTACTGACAAATCCTGTAGACATTTCTCACATTTCACATAATACCGGATTTGTTTGTTCTTGAAACTCTTGCTGCATGTGATTTTGACAGTTAATATCAACCACTTCCGCTAACTAACTTCCGCTGGGTAAAATTTACTCTTTTAATTAGCATATTCATTGCAATAATGACTGAAATAATAAACCTCAAAAAAGGCCAGCTTTCAGGAAGGTGTTTCTTTTCCTTCTCTCCTCCACATTCCCCTCGCAGCTTCGCCGCTCGTTTCTCCCTTCTCGATTGACTGGAATGCCAAGCTACGCAGGCTACTATGCCCCTGGACTCCCCTAGAAGGCTCTTGTTATGTCCCCCAGTTTCGCAAGGCTTGCTACAGCCCTGTTTTAAGAATGCTCTTACTAAATATAGTGTACATCTACTTACAGACAAAACAAAATTCAGTATCCCTCTCTTTTTGTTGTGTAAGTTCAATTGTGAGCTATGTTGGACTTTTTCAGCAATAATATTGATTAAACTATTGAAAAGTATGTAAGTGTTTTAAAAATAAACAGACACTGAAATTTATAAATACCAATTAGCACAAAGCTGCAAAAATACACTTTAATATAGTACCTAAAATTAGTATATTTTGAAATGATATAAATTTTATCAGTAGTACATACCTGGTAAAACCTTTGCTGAGCACAAACCAATGGCAGAGCAGACCTCGCTTGGGGTAATTTGTTGCAGCAACTGAAGCAGTATGGGGGTGTACTGTTTGACGTATTTGTCACACTGTAGAAAACAGTCATACTTAGCGTAAAATGTAAATAGTACACTTTAGTAACCAGAACACCACTGTACATCTGTGTGTGCGTGGTTGGCTCCGTCGGTTAGATCTGTGACTGCCAATACAAGGTCCTGGGTTCAAACTGCACTCTATTTTACCCCCTAAACGGTCTGAACAATAATCTTAGAAATTCCAACAATTTAGCCTTTTCCACTGCCGCGCATGTCGCTTTAAGAACAGTTTTATTCCCAGTGTATCTCCCTTTTTAACAACACCTAGTTTGTTCATTTTTTAATTAATTATAATTAGTTTCAAGCTTCTTAGCTTATTTTACTTCGATAACACGGGGAATGGTTGGCCAATCTCCCGAGCCAGAGGCTCGTATTTTAGCATTTCGAAGGTGCACCCTTTACCCCCTCCCTCTGTCAATGCTTCGTTTTACGAGTATTTAAAGCTCCAGCTACACGGATCAGAGGAATGCATTTGACTAGCTCTTTCTTTCCTGTAAATAATTAGATCCTAGTATAGTACTTTTAGATATTGTAATTTATACTGAGCAATTCAGCTCTTCACTGCCAATCAGATTTTAGTGAAATAAAGTTATTATTATTATTATTATTATTATTATTATTATTATTAAGTTATGCTTGAGCATAAGTTTATTTATTTAGTTTTTCCACAGATGGGTTTTGCAAAACTAATTACAATGACAAAATTTGAAAATCTACTACAATTTATATTTATTAGAATGCATTATATTGCTAAATTAGAGAACTCCAAAAAACTATTCTGGCAGGAACTTTTCTATAATGAGGTGCAACTTTCTGATCGGCCTCTCCAGACATGTCCCTCATTAAATACATATACATCTCTTTTATCTATATAATTTATCTATGATGATGGACTGGTCAGTTTACTTGCAGGTAAATACATCTAACCCAAATTTCATTCACTCTGGTGTGACACAATTTTTGCATTGGCAAAAAGGAATAAATAAAAATAAATACAACAATGACATTTAATGTTCAAAGATCTTATTAAATTATTTATTAAATATGACATTACTGATACTACATGTAATTATAATAATCATAATAATAACTTTAATTATTAGTGTTTCCACAGATGGCTTTTGAAAAACTAATTACAATGAAAAAAATTTGAAAATTCGGGATGGAATTAAAAATCTACTAAAATTTAAATCTATTAAAGAACACATTATATTGCTAAAAGAATACTCCTAAAAGCTATTCTGGCAGGAATTATTTTAACTTTCAAAAATATGCAAGCTAGCACTATTGGCAAGTACGTGTATGAATAAGTGCACTGTCCTAAAGCAAACTTGTAAGCATCCTGGGATATTAAGATTATCCTTGCATCTAGTGTTGTACAGTAGTCATGAGTGAATGCACGCATCTTAAATCTATCACAATTAGCTAACCACTTAGCACACTTAAATGTGAGAGCTCCAACTGTACATACAAGTTTCAGATAACTACTCATGGGCAACCTTAATTCTCTTAATAGCAGTGTTATTGGTCGGATGAAATTTCCATGTTCCCATAATGATTCTACCTGCAAAATTCTGAAATTTAAAAATGTTGGCTGGTGTTGAAGTGTATGATACAGTACACTGATAAAGCGAATGATTCGAAATACAAACAACAGTACATCTGAAACGCGGCAGCGGCGTAGTGGAAGACATGTCAAATGCAGTGTGGACAAGATTCAGCAGCAAGTACTGTCGCTTACATTTGCTTTAAGATAATGTCAGATGCAAGCAACTCGCTTCTCTAAGGTATGAGCTATTTATTTTGGAGTACTAGTAGGTGCTAGTAACCATGATAAAACGATCGATTCAGAATTGAGCTGTATTTAAAAGAAGATTTGTACATTTTTGCGACCCGCTTAGACCCAAGGGTGACCCGCTGCGGGTCAGAACTTTTTCGTTATCTCATTAACTAGAATCGACCCTCGGGTCACACATGACTCGAGGGTCATGGTATGTTACCTCTGCACGGTACTGTACCTAATATGTCCCATTGTCTGACAGCAGTACTATGATCGGCAATGTTCAGCTGATAAAAATATCTACATGTACTCTATTCTCAATATATTATTAAATAAATATACAATCCATGTATAACAGTAACTAATAGTACAAACATATTACTCACTTTTGTATCAGGATGGTCTGGTGCAATTCCAAACCTTGCAAGACCATATGGAACAGGAAGCTTTTCATAAATGTCAACCTGTACAGAGCTGTGAGCCTGGATGGTGTTGATTGTGAAAATGCAAATGCATGTTAAGTTTGTACCTTTACAATCAAATGTTTTTGAATCCTTTTTAATAAAACCAGAAAAATATATAACCATTTGCCACATAGTTACGGTGATCTGATCTAAATCTATACAGTGAAAATATTATCCCTCCTCCCCCCCCCTCCCCCAACACACACAGAGAGGTTTTATGATATATGAATGAAGTTGTGGCTCATTACCGCAGTTTGTTGACAGAGCACTGAAATGGCTTTTGCATTCTCACTTTAACTTTCCAGGTTAGCAAAAGTTGATCCAAGTTTATATATACACTCATTAATTTAACTTGCGAGATTCATCTCTGCTATTGGATTCCTGACTCAGGTATTGCCTGTTAAATTCACTCTATTAAAATATCATGTTGCACTCATCACTTCATGATTCGTGCAACATTATTTATTTTGAGGGCACGTGTGCACAGTGCAAGTTGAGTGCAATTCCATGTTGAATATGCACTCCTTAATTGGTTGATTAGCCTATCAGCTTGCATGATGCATCCCTGTTATGCAATTCTAGGTCAAACTGGTCTTTGGTCATATGGCATTCTGCTATATACATGTCCCTAATGTTCAGATTTGGGTCGGGGTCTGAGAACTTTTACTGATAATCATGGTAAACTAGGGGCTGGCTAGTGACTTAAAGTGGGGGGGGGGGGCTGAAAATATATTTTTTCAGTAACTTTTTACAATTTTTGTAAAAAGTGGGGTGACTCCAGCATTGGTTTGCAGTATTTGACATACTTTGCAGAAAAAACGTCCGGAAACGAGCTTACAGCTAACACAAGACTAATATTGTATAAATTAAGGCATTTGAGATAATGTTAATCTGTATTCAGATTATGTCGAGTTAAATTAGAGTTGCATTTATTACTTTATTATTTTAATACTCTCATATCGTTAGGATTGGGATACTGGTCGGAAAAATAGAATTCAAACTTGTCGTGGTCTTGCAATTTACATAACACACGGAGCAGAAAACGCTTAACGGTGCTCGTTTCTTTTTATAAATGGAACTTTATTACTTTAACAATAACGACTTTTGTAGGAGGTCAATTATGTTGGCCAGTTTTCGCGCATTATTTTACCGACGACCAAAATGTAGAAAATTGCCCATTCATGACTGTCAGATGGTTGAATGAAAGGTCAAACAGACTAGCATATGCCATGGCGCAAGAAAGGAACTTCTGAGCCAGCAAACTATAAAGCCAGCAGTTGTTTTCTAAAAAGGCATAAAATAACGTGTAGTGTAACCCAGAGGAAGGCCTTGGACCGAGTCCCAGAAAGAGCTGTAAGAAAGTCCGACATATTGGATTATGGACATCCTTGTAATCCGTATCCATTGTCGTGTTCAGTTGACATCGTACTACAACATGGTGTCAGAACTGTGAGAATCTACTGCCTCAATCAACCTTTGTGTTTATAGCACGATGAGCACTGTATCGAGCGCCTCGGTGAAACATGTCGGTACACCACTGATTTTCAGGAACGTCATATATATATCGGAGCCGGGGGGATTGCGGGCTTTAGCCATCCCCCCTCCCAACTTTTTTGCGCGATTCACGTTTCTTATAAGTACATGATTTGAGCGCAAAGAGACTGAGCACAAACGCTTTTGGCAATCGTAAAGTTTCATTTTCCTTTCTAGACTCCCACTTCAAAAAATTTTACGTTCCGGCGTCCCAGTATATGTAATGTTATAACACTTTTCTAACTGTATCGAGCGCCTCGGTGGAACATGTTAGTCCACCACAATTTTCACGAACGTCATATTATATGTAATGTTATAACACTTTTTTAACACTTTTGACCCCAAAAGGCATGAAACAAAATGTTACAGGAAGGTATGAAGGGAAGATGATCAGACCCCACTAAGACTTTCTATTTTCAAAAGTATTCAACCAATTGACATGAAACGTGGTATGTATAATGTTGCTATGGCAACCACTGGTTATCAGTCAAAGTTTTCGGATTTTACCCTTTTTTAAAATTTTAAACTATTTTCCAACAACTAGAAATGCACTGAGAACTGCACAATTTGTCTCGTAGACCAAGTTAAAGATATTGAGTTCCAGTCATTTCTTTTCTAGCAGAGTGCCACTTATGACGACACATCATAAAAGGGACAGCCGCTTTCTCTTTTCTCACGTTGAAAATGTAAATTTGAAATTTAAAATGCACTGAACAGTAGACGAAACAAACGCGTGTTGCAAACGCTAGACGACAGTGAGCAAATAAACGTGAGAAAAGTGAACAGAAGAAAGCTGTAAACAGTTTTGTTACATGTACAACTGGTATTGATTTTGTTGGTGTCCTGTACGCGTATACGCGCTTGCTTTCACATTTGTCTCCCATGTGATTAATCTGAATATTGCACGCTATAATTAACATCGGATGTTACACAGCTGTAACAGAACTGTTCACTTGACGGTGGCTGATTAGTGAATGAATCGAACAATGGCCTGACGAATATCTTTTATACCAGAATTTCTTGTTTAAGCTCAAATGATGTTTTAATATTCTAACAACACTTTTGCGGAAGCTCTTGGTAATCGGTAAAATGGCTCGTTTTTAAACCACAAAAACGAAGGCAGACCACGATTGAATCCTGCCTTATGCCTAACGGTATGTCATAGATTTCCATATGATAAATATGTGTTATTACTGATTTCCCAGCCAGTTACCGTTTTGTGAGTCAAACAGATGTATAAATTAAGCTGTTTAGAAAATAATTTTTAAAGTATTTAGTAGAAATCTATATATGAATGTGAGTGTCTGTTTTGTGAAGTTTCTTCTCGTAATGATAAATGAAAGTGCTGAAGGATTACAGCATACAGATAACTCTCAACTGACATTACAGGTTTCCCAATTTAAACAAAATATGAACCAGTTGTTAACCAATCAAACAACGACTTAAGACAACTTCGTTACCAGGCTCTTTCCTGGGGAAAGACCCGGGTTGGGTTCTGGTCACGTGGTACTCAGATTCTGGGTGATGAAAAATAAAATGTCCCTATGCGTTTTTTTATCAAGAATATAAAATATCTCCACGTGAGGGACACGTGGTACTCAGATTCTGGGTGGTGAAAAATAAAATGTCCCTATGCGTTTGTTTTCAAGAATATAAAATATCTCCACGTGAGGGACACGTGGTACTCAGATTGTGGGTGATGAAAAATAAAATGTCCCTATGCGTTTGTTTTCAAGAATATAAAATATCTCCACGTGAGGTCCTTTAGCTCAGTGGGTAGAGCGTCTTACCGGTAATCAGAGGGTCATGTGTTCGATTCCCGATTTTTCTTCTGAGATTTAGCTTGTGACAACAATATTAATTGATAATTCCTTCACAAGGCAAAATTAAAACAAAAGTTATTTTTAAGCATCTGTCTCACGTGTATTTTATTTATCACCTTCGGGAATCTGGGTACCACGTAATCAAACCCAACCAGGGTCTTTCTTTCAAACCTTATTGAACCCTATTGAACTTCATTGAACCTCATTGAACCCTATTGAACCTCACTGAAACACACTGAACCCTATTGAAGCTCATTGAACCCTATTGAACTTCATTGAACCTCATTTCATTAGCTGAAATAGTAAAAGGTGCAGGGTGACCAAGTTTTTACCTTTCCTCCTTCAGCCTTCCTCTCTCTATTCTTTCCCACCCTCTCCCCCACAGTGACTGCGCGGTCCCTTCCCACCCTCTCCGCCACAGTGACTGCACGGTGCCTTCCCACCCTCTCCCCCACAGTGACTGCGCGGTCCCTTCCCACCCTCTACCCCACAGTGACTGCGCGGTCCCTTCCCACCCCATGGAGGATGTTTTTCTTGCACATGTTACTGCCATTCAAAAAATTTATTTTCAAAAGGCTCTACCCCCGCCCCCGTCAAGAATTAAGTTAGGTTTCCTGAGAGAATAAGAGCGGCTTGTACTTTGGATGTATACAAATAGATTATGTCGCGTTTGCCTGCACGAGCGAGGAGAAGATGCGTCGATGGCGTCGGGACGTCAAAATGGCAGTTTTTAAACTTTCTTCAATTTTGAAAAAAAGAAAGCACTGTTGAACTTTTTAATGCAATTTTCGAAAATACTTCACATGCAATAAAGGTTATCTGGACAGAATATGAGGAATCCGATTTTTCACAATTCTCGCGCGATTCTCGATATTTACAGAAATCGGCTCTTTATAAGCTGTTTTAACCAAAAAAGAAAAGCTTAAATTGCTCGGCAAACCCCAAAATCTTTGCAACTTACTGTCTTTGAGTTGAGTTGGGTTTGTTACACACATACTTTACGCAGTTTTGCCAGTCACATTCCTGAGCCTGAACTTCTTTTCTAAGATATACATGTTCAGGTTAATTAATTTGTCAAAAAGTGCATGCGGTATTGTAAAAAGTGAGAACTTATGAAGACAATATTCTTCCACTTTGAAGAACTTTATAAACACAAGGCTCGGGGCAGACACATTTTGTGAGACCACTTTGACAAAGCTGCCATCTTCGATAAGCCTGTCCATATTTTTGCGCGGGAGAGCCCTTCCTCAAACAAGTCTCAAATCAGGTCTGCATTCCACAAAAATATGCAGTTGGATGCTTTTCAATCAAAGTACCAAAAACGAAGATCCAACGTAATTTCAAATAAAATTTTTGATACAAATTCAATCCGTGTAACAGCCTATAAAGTCACTCTTTGCTTGCATAGATGTTGTCAATTTTCTGTGACATATTCTAAGTGTTTGTTCAGTAAGTTCAGTTCTTGTGACATAGTAAATTATCAAGGCAACATTATAATAAAAAGATTTACCACAAGAAGCATTGTTAAAGTAAATGACTTTTACAATAAATATTAAACATTTTAAAATATAATTGTTAAACATTAATCTGTCAAAATCTGGCAATAATTCACCCACAATGCATTGCACCCAGAGCTCTTACTAAATTATAATACTTTGAAATTGACATAATTATACTTATCGTCACTGATATGATATAAGCACATGTATAATTAATAAAAGTGAATTTCATCCTGCTTAAATAGAAAGAAAACAGTTTTGCAAAACCTTGTTACCATAACAAGAGTGCTCATGGCATCTGACACACTACAAATACAAATCAAAATGTTCCTTATCAAAGTCGCCACATGTTTGGTCTTTCTATCTTTCTTCATTGCAGAGAGAATTAGGAAACAGACCTGTCTGAATTAGTATTACCAGGAGTCTCTCAGATCAAACTTCCCTTCTTCCCAACAAAGTTTCCGGCCTGAAATCCTGAGTATTGTCCGCAACAAAATAGGCGAGAGTCGTTCCTGTCTTAATGTTGATGGCACATTGTCAAACATTAAAATCTTGGCAATTAAACTGACAGTACAGCCTCGCTTTATTATTATTACAAATTATAACATTCTGTCAGGAACCACGCAGCATTTTTTGGATTGGGACGGCTAGTTCGATCGTAGCCATAGTTCCACCCAACGGACGCCGTAGGCGCGAGCATTCTAGGGGACAAGGCTAGACAAGCTAATGTGCACGAGAATTGAGGAAAAGAGAGAGAGAGTGGGGGGGGGGGGGTGATTACAAAAAAAGATATGGTTTTGCTTTTTTATTATAATTTTTATTAAAAATACAAAATTTTTGAAACACTTATTGGGGCGGCTAAACCCTCAACGCCATCCCCCCCCCTGCGCAGTCACTTTCTGACTGTTGGATGGTTTCCTTCATCCCCAACCACCCTTACGCGGTCACTGCCTGACTGTTGGATGGTTTAATTCCTTTATCTGATAAATCCAAACACTGGAGTCCATGGTGCAGATGAAGAACTAGATGTTGTTCTGTTGTAATCCAATAATATGTACAATGGTAGGGTAGGACTTTTAGTATTAATGTCGACTCGTGCAGATGGCAATGTCAAGTAAACAAATTGAATTCTAAATCATACTCAGTCGTGACTGTACCAAAATACTGTACAAGGCTATGCTCTTATAAGAATCATAGACAGCACAAAGACGTTAATTATACACTGTTTGTTATGATTTAGTAATGTGGACTCGTATAGGTGGCATTTTCAAGTAAACAAATTACAAATCATACACAGTCATTACTGTACCAAAATACGGTTATTTGGATCCCCAATAATATTTGTAATATTTGCCGTTTGGATGGAGGATGGTTGAAAAACCAAAAAAAAATGCGTGCAAGCAAAAATGATATTCTGCAAAGAAGACAGTAAAGAGAAAAAATAGGGTTTCACCTGAAAAAAAAATCCTGCACAAGCAATGAGCAAAAAAAAAATTCCTGCAAGCTGAAAATTCCCCACCCCTCCCATCACTTTTCTAATGGTCGATCCCTTAATTAAGTACAAAATTGTTGAGGTTATTTTCTATAGCAACTGTACTGTTGAGCAAATACCTTGTCGTAAATTTCGTTACTGTAATGCTATTTTCCGTTTATCACATTACAAGCTATGTAAAGCACATTTTATTAGCTTACAGTTAAAAATAGACAACAAAAAAAAGAAAAAATTGAATTTAAATGCGCTTTTTTCTTACAAAATGACATATTCCGAAATTTAAACTTAATTTGCATATTTTCTCATAATTTATGCGTGATGACGTCATCTCAGTAACATAAACAGTTAATCTGGCTGCAGGTATTAAAAGTTTGTGGTAATAGCTTTAAACACCTATTTTTTGGCCCAAAATCCAGGGGGAGGGTTCGAAATAACCCACCCTGTTATACTTTTAAGGGTTGAACTGTATGTTTGTAGACACGTGATATGTAACATATATATAACTTTGTGCGTATGAATCGAAAACGGCGGTGAACTTGATCTCATAAGATTCCTCGTTTCCCTTAGATATGCTAATGTGTGTTCAGCTGCGCAAAGCTGATGCAATAGTTCAGTGAATAGTCTTGTTTTGATTTTAAATCAGATATTCTCTGAGCCAATCAGTACTAGATCGCTTGTATGACTTAACATAGTTAGTTCTGTAGTGCACACTTGTATCTGATTTAGTTCTGATAACAAGATGGGATATTTCCTGACCGACCCTTTTTAGTGGGTCAGTTTTACGTCGTTTTCTGATGTGCGAGTCAATTCCAAAAGCGGCCATCCCGCCCTGGGAAAGCCCTGGGCATTAGACCATTTTTTTTGTTGAAAAATTGGTCTAATAATGACCGCGGCTTCCAAGAAAATTTATTCATCAGATGCCGGCCCCCTTTTCCAGTTACAGTGACTGTCAAATGCCCGGCCCCTCAGTACAAACGATGAACTGGACAATTTTTTCTTCTTTTATAAGATACAAAACAGAACAAAATGGCTAAACACTGAATACAAAACAAGGCCACTACATTCTATATAGTTAAAGTCAGCCATAATGGAAGTGGAATCGCGAACTGAAGAAAGGAGAAATTCAAAGAACTTTTCAGTGCAAAGTAAAATTGCAAAGCATGTACAAAATAAATAAGCAACCGGAACTACCCTGTCAGCGGGTATCTGTTTAAACACTTGACGAACGAGTCAGCCGAGTACGCAGGGGGGGGGGGGGGTGCACTGGGTGCACGTTCACCCCTCTTCCCCCACACCTAAAAGAATTTCCGCTCAGAAACGTCTAAAAGAGGAAAGAAAGTTCAGCCCAAGATAGGTCAACAAAAAAGAATGCAAGTTCCGCTCAGATACGATAAAAATAAAACGAAAAGGGAAAGTATAAAAAGAAGAAAAGAGTAAAAGGAAAGGGATAAAATCAAGTTTAAAAAATAAAGGGTGAGGATAGCACCCTCCCCCCCCCCCACCCCCACCAAAATAGGTGCGTACGCGCCTGAAACTACGTAAGAATTGAGTCAGACGCATCTATCAGCAACTATTTATTTTTAGAAAGCCAGTTTGTGACGTTTAAAGATTTTTTGTATCTTAAAACCAATGTTGTCCTGTTTAGTTGTCGGTACGGTTGCTGACGTTAGTCCCGGCGTTACGGGGAACAAGAACCGGATGAAACTACGTGCGTTCTACATTTTCTTATGCTGTTTTTAAAATGCCCGGAGTTCGGGAGACAACACTGACCCGCCATGCAGAGCTCACCTGCACTCTAATTCCCCGTTTTTGCCCGGGGGGTATGTCTGCCTTCAGAATTGACTCACACATAATGTCCTGATTATGAGAGGCCCGCATTCTGTCGTAAACTGCACCCTATTCTAAGTGACTATGTCAATAATGCTCCGGATTGTCGGATAGGAAACCAAATAATTGGGAACAACTTCTTGTGTGTAAATAATTAGGTGTTATTGGGAGACAAACTATTTGAAAGGTAGAAAGCCTAGTAGAGACTGAGTTAGGAGTTAAATAGAAAAAATAGAATACTTTACGAGAAAGTAAGGGTTGGCTTTCTGTGATAATTTTTAAAAAAGTTACTAACGTTGCGTTAGTGGTTTGACAGCAAACAATAAGTCATCTGATCAAATTACAAATGCCATTTTCTCAGAATTAACGCATAAGATGGAAAAGCTTCTACAAGACCAGGAGAAACATGTATCGTGCTACATCTGCTTGGAATTTCTCCGGATGCCAAAAATTCAGCTGTTGTTTTTACGCATTCTGTTTTAATAGAGTGTCTAAACAGCATGGCAGGAAAAAATGCCAAAAATAATGAAATAGAAAATTTTGTTGGTTTGGTCTATTTATCACTCGATCAATATAATACATCAAGACCTCGTTCTGAAATTTGTATCTCCTGTAAATAATTTGTTTGTAAATAATTAGGTGCAACTTTGTAACAAACTATTTTAAGGTACAAACCCTAGTACAGGGTTAGGAGTTAAAACAGAAAAAATATTTTCCAGGAGCGTAAGGTCCGCTCTCTGTGATAATTTTCAGTGAAATATATTACTAACGACTAACGTTGCGTTACTCTGCGTTATTGGTTTAGCAGTCTAAACAACAGCAAACAATACCTCTTCTGATCAAATTACAAATGCAATTTTCTCAGAATTCACGCATAAGATGGAAAAGCTTCTACAAGACCAGGAGAAACATGTATCGTGCTACATCTGCTTGGAATTTCTCCGGAT
>JANSTR010014679.1:0-13848 GCA_025434805.1 Antipathozoanthus remengesaui | reverse complement strand
GAGCAGCAACACTAATCTTGATGGGCTCCCTGTGGTCAATGCCAGTTCTAAACTTGAGTTTTGGAATGGCTATCTGGCTGGCTCGCTATAGATAATTTTGCAAACATGCGATACATTGATCAGCGGTAGCCAACAAAACTGCAAGAAAGATACTAGATAGTTGGACTAGGAGATTGCGAAGAAACTGTGAGAAAGCGAGGTAGGTTCAAACAATGTTAAATGCAGATTTAATTGTTAGTGCAAGTATTCATCAAGCTGATCATCAACCGAGTCTTTCAACTCTCTTATGCACAAACTCGTGTCGTGTTTTGCAATGGACGGCCCTCACAGTTGATCAGATATTGGTAGACGGTGATGCTATCTAACTAAAAGCCTATGATAATGATACTATTCCAGATATTGTCGCTGACATATTAGAATATATATATTCTGCAGCCATTCCACCAGTTTGTCACGTAATATCCTTTCAGATCGATGTGACCGAGTCTGACTGCACTATTTATATCCAGTCGGCGGGATAATTTTCCAATCAGTGAATGCTAGTATTCTCTATGTATACATTGTCTGATATTGTAACAGATTTCGTTCGCGGTTGTTTTATATATTGTTAAGCATGTAGTCTCACGTATAAACAAAAATTCAAAAGACATTGGCTTGTATGCATGACCTTGCGACCTCTGTCTTGACAGGTTGACATCAAATCCTCGATGGTAACTATCATTATACACGCTCATATTAACATTTTACAACTTTTTGTACATGTTTTATTGTTAGAATGGGAATTGTAATTTCGCTTGTTTTAGTTACATGTAGGTAATATCATGTACAGAAATAGGAATATCGTAATAAAGAATTGAATATTAATTGGAACATTCAAACGCGTCTTTATCGATGAATGCAAGACTTTGGGACAAAGTGTGAAAAACTGTTTAAAATCAGCAATTCCATGCAGTACCAATCAATACTTCTTATTAACCGAGTGCAAGGTCCGTACCGTAAGTTACGGACCTGAGTTTTTGTCCCACTTATGGCCCAAGCGCAAAGTGCAGTACGGATCAAGCAAACGAGGTTAATAAGATCTATGTTTATTATAATATGGTGTAGAACTTCTTGGTCCTTTGAGACTGGAACTAGGTAGTAGAGGTCCGTACCTTAAGTTACGGACCTGGAATTGACCAATCTGAGCGTGCGAATTTAGCCAGCCATATAATAATGATTGCTAGTGCCTCTATCAAATTAAGAACATATTTAATTCTGTAGGTAGCCCAATAGTTCCACTAAATACCATTTCTAGGCTAAATTGAAAAACCTAGGTTTTTTATACGCGGTTTAAACTCGGTATGCAAGACTTGTGATCTGCAGTCTATCACTGTTATAACGTAATTTTGTTATTGCGATTTTCCGGTACTCAATTTAAAATACAAAGAAGGCATTTAGTTTAGTTTGAACTGTTGAGCTCACCAATCCTTACTGTACACTGACCATTTTATTGCAGCCGTTTATTGATCTTGAAAACTGGGTCGAGTCCTATGGATCTTTGGAATCGGAGATTGATCGTTGTGCATTCACAGAATCGGAAATTGAGGAGTTTGAGCAAATCTACGTGTACCGAGTACGAAAATCTTGAAGATTAAAGCTAAAGGAACTACAGATCAATACTGCCATGGGTTTGGTTCTGCGGCAGGCAAAATCAACACAGGGGCTAGTTGTGCAGTTGTTCAAAGAAATGCTTTCTTCCCGTTTCAATGAATTCATTTCGAAAAGCAGATTTATATCTTTTGCAAGCTAAAGCCCGTCGCACACTAGAGCTATCTTCTTAGCAAAACTTCATTCGTTGCTGATTCCGTAAGGAGAAAACTCCAGTGTGCGGGGCCATTTTGTAAGCTTTTTGTCACGCGTGGCATGTAAGACAAATATTCAACTTGTTTAATAATTTTTGTCACGAATGAAAAAATCCTCCATGTGTGCGCGGAAACAAAGCAGGAAGCTTACGAACTCTTGGGAAAGCGCATGCGTGTTTATTTAAAGCGCATGCGATGATCATTTAAAAAACAAACATGGCGGACCGACTTGAAGGAGAATGCTCTTCTTCATCTGGTGAAGACGAAGAGATTAGTATTAAATCCTATCGATGGATTACGCGCTTACAATGTCTATGATACATATTTACTATCCAGACTTTAAAGTAATTTCGACAAAGCTTACCAGATTGTCCCAACTTATCTGCAAATTCTTGCATTGCTTGCTCTCTCAAGTCTCTGTTTTGAATGTTGTTGATCTCACGTCGTAAAGACACGGATAGTCCGGCCAAATATCTGCAATTTGGCCTTCCAACATTGCATCGACCACCAATTCGCTATGTGCTGCCATGTGTGTTTCAATCTCGTCCCCAGAGCCCGCGTTCTGTTTGTTTCAATAAGCATTTTTAACACGCATGGGTATATCCAAGAGTTCGTAAGCTTCCTACTTCGGTTCCGCGCACACACGAAGGATTTTTATTGTCGTTTAATTTTGGCCGATGCTAGATGTTCTAAACTGTTTTGATGATCCCAACATCAAATGTCTCTACATTTTAGGATTTGGTACTATATACTCAAATTTCTGTGCTTCATTCACACAACAAAACAGAAATTAATCCCTGTCTCTGTGATTTACAGTGTCAATGTTCTTATTCACGAAGTACATTAATTTAAGAGATACACAAGTGTTACTCTATATACCCTTTCATATCGACATTCGGAATAACCGTCAGGTGATACTGCATTAGATAAATCGTTAGGTTACAGTTTAATAACAATATAATAACAAACTGCATAAAGTGTGTATGTTTGTCCATTGTATAATTTGGAAAGAAAGTGCAAATTCTTCCGCTGGAAAAAATAGATATAATGAACAGTAAATTTTTCTTGAACGTTTAAAAAACTAGATACAAAAGTCTAAGCAGAGCATTCTGACTTCATCCAGAGTCCGTCCTCAGTGCAGAGAGCTTAATGTAGCAAGGCCGAGAAGCGAACCATACTCTGGGTCAAGCTGACTCTATCACGGTTCATGGTTGCTTCTCTATGATTAGGATTGCCTTCCTGATCAACCTGAGGCAGAGCAAGCCGACTGTACATTGAGGAAGGATTCAATGAAGCCTGAAAGCTCTACCTAAATTTTAATTAGGTTGGCGTTAGTTTATTATTCATGAAGCTCTCGTCACTTTGAATTTGAGATTTTTTACCGCAATATTTGTATTAAGACGATTCTTATACAAAAGGAAGAAAGTGGGTTCCTTGCAACTTCCAATACGCTGCAAAAGAGATTTGCATCGTCTTTCTGCTCAAGCCTCTTCCTGACTTAAATACAATCAGGTGATTAAATGCAAATATAGTATTCCTAAGCATGTTTCTATCAAGTCTTCTTCTTGACATGCAGTGTTCTAATTGTTGGTGTTCCATCAGAATTGCACAGAACATATTGCAAGAAAAAACCACGTCTAACATCGGTAATTTTAAAGAAAGTCTCTGCCACATGCTCCCGGCTGAAAATGTAGAGATTGTTGTAATTTAAATACATATACAGAAATTGTTTGAACACAATCGCTTTTTTTGTAGTACCACCTTCGTTTGGAACAGAGATTCCAGCAAAGACACTCAGTTTTGCGATGACGAAGACAGCTATAGTGCATTGTGATGTAAAAGGAGACCCACAACCTGTGGTGGAGTGGACGAAGTATGGTGCACCGTTGGAACAAACTGCACGAATAAAGTTTCTGAACAACAAGCAGATATTAGCAATTCAGGAATTAGCAACTACAGATACTGGTCGATACCAATGTTTGGCTACAAATCCTGTTGGAAATGTTTCTGCCACTATTAATATTGCCGTTTATGGTAAAGTTATACTTGTAATGTAAACAATATAACAATATAACATTTTTAGAAGTGCAGAATTCTACCAAGGAGAGAAAAGGGGGTACAAACAATTAGTTGTCGCTTTAAATACTTAGATACTTGTTCCTTTAATAAACCAACTTCTTTCTCTACTGCTTTTGGTGGCGCTAAAGTCAAGATGGGCACAAATTTCTTCTCCTTCTTAAAATAATCCTTATTGTTGTTACGTTGCAGTCTCCGTTACACGTCTTTTCGTGTGCTGTAGCACACTATGGCGTGTATAGGTGACACAACATTGTGTGTTCATCGGCACACCTTTTGAAAAGGAGTGTTAATTTTAAAATCTCATGCATAGCGTGCTCCCATTACACACCTTGGTGTGTTATCATGGCACACGAAAAGGTGTGTGAAATTGGCTACCAAAAATGTGTTGGTGAAGCACACCAAGTTGTGCTCTCGGGGCACACTAGTTTTTACTGTGTATTTGCTCTACAAAATCTGCGTGTTTAAACAAGTTTTGTCCACGGTCAAGAATATGGAAATCGAACGAGATTCCCCATTTCGTTTTGCCCTGGCAGCGTAGCATTACTGTAATTAAACTGTAATAACGTGTTTTAGTTCTGTATCTTTATTTTGTCGATGCTAATTTTGACCGTACTTTCAGGAAAGCCCACAATAAACGCTGTACTTACCAGGAAAGAAATTGGATCCCGTGTTGGACAGAAGGCAAATTTGCAGTGCTTCGCATCCAATGCGTTACCAGTGAACTACACGTGGACGAAAGACGGGCGCCCAATTGGTAATCGAGACAACATTGTGGTGCATAACAACATCTTGGTTGTGACACCAAAACGAGAAAATGACTTTGGTGTGTACGTATGCAACTTGTCCAACCAAGCTGGTAGCACAAGTTATAGCATCAAATTGACTGAACATGGTACAAAAGACTCTTCTGGAGGTAAGCAGCTGTATGTTTAAAAACATTTATTTATTTTCTAGTATTGATAGAAATAAACCGCACTGAGACTACTCATTCAAATGTAATATTATAACTTATTGTAAAAATAACAAATTCCTTAACTCCGATTGGGTCCAGGCGGCAACACTGTACGATATATATGACAGCATGCTGTTATTGAACACCCTCAGTCTTATCGGACAGCTGCTGAGATCTCGGGATTCTGACAAATCAGCAAAAAGTATATAGTCACTATTTATGACAGCAACCTACCTCTGAGGAAGTCATTCCTCTGAATTAATCCTGGAAATTGTATTCTCGTAAATTGAGCTATTTTCGTAAATTGGTATTTTTATAATAACTTGCATTTGGTAATAGGACTGTCTGGAGTCTAATTCCGTCTATAATCATTTCTCGTGAAAACAAATTTGATTTGGCTTTTGCTCTCATCTATTTTTTTATCGCTCGAAATGATTACAGACCGAATTGTATTCCAGGCAGTCCTATAACCATTGATTATTGGATTAGTCTAAGTCCTATATGGAAAGATATTTAAGTCAAGAGACCGCAGCCGAAGAAACAATCTACTGATAAACACAAAACGTTTTAATCCAAAGAATGTATTAGTTTTTCTGCCGAATCAGCTAGTTGAAGAATAAAGGTTCCTGAAAACACTGCTAGTAAAAAGTGATCTTAAACCGGAAGTTCCAGTATAAAAGGGGCTGATCAGGCCATTGTTCGGTTCATTCGCCAATCAACCACTGTCGAGTGAACAACTCTTTCACAGCTGTGTAACATGCGATGTTATAGCGCGCAATATTCAAGTTAATCACATGGAAGATAAATGTGAAAGCAAGCGCATTTCTGAGACTAACAAATACAAGTTGTAACAAAAGCATTTGTAGCTTCCTTCTGTTCACTTTTCTCAAATTTATTTGGTCTCTGTTTTTAATATTGAAAGTCTAGTGAAGAGGTCTGCAACACGTGTCTGGTTTTACATCTCCAAAGTGAGAAAAGAGGGAGGAGCTATCCCTTTTATACTGGAACTTCCTGTTTAAAATAACATCACGTGAACAACACGTGTCTGTTTCGTTTTTACATCTCCGAAGTGAGAAGAGGGAGGAGCTATCCCTTTTATACTGGAACTTCCTGTTCAAAAATAACATCACGTGAACGGCAAATAGTTGGATCATGCAATAAGAGACGTCACCTCAAAAGGAGATCGCGTGCAAAAGGTCCAATAGTTTTGCTGTCCAATATCGTCGAATAATGGATCGGTACGTGACCGCAATGCAGACACACGCATATGATTGGTAGATTATAAATGAGGTATAGTAATATTGTATGATGGCTAAAACTTTGTGCATACTTCTGATTTGTTGGCAAACTGTTCGCGGTATGTAAGGAATAATCTCTTTAGCACTTGTTGAGCAAGAAATATCAGTATATTTCTACTCATTTGGTGTTTGATTACAGAGACATTTTTAGACTTTAGTTGAACCCGGCATTTAGGATTTATGGAAATTTAGAGTTTGCGACTTGCATTATTAGTTGCTCAGCTCAAACATATTAAAATAAATTATTGAAATATTGTTAAATTAATAAACAATGTTCAATTCGGGATTGTAGAACTGTTTAAAACTTCTAATAAACAATATTATGGTTGTTTCGTTGACATTTATTATTGGGATATCGTTTACATATAAATAGGATAAATTCAGCGCATATTCTAAGGAGTAAGGAGAATGGAAGGGTGAGTGGAAGCATCCCAATGGTGTTACCATGGTTACAAATTATAGCTACTTTAACGTTTCCAGGACCTGTGGCTGGAGCCCAGTCATCTCCAAATGAGACCAAAAGATTGAGTGCTGCCATCTCTATTCCCCTTGTTCTTATCATCGTGATCTTGGTCGTGGCTGTCTTCTTCTTTGCCTATCGATACAGAAGGATTCAACAGTTTGCACGTGAGAACCCAGCGTACAAAATGAACACAATTGAACAGAGTCCTGATCCAGTGGCCCCATCTAGTGGCGTTGACAATCCGATGTATGGTACCGCTGTTGGATTCACCCCGGAGGCTACTGACACAGATGGCGGAGAAAAAACGACCGCTGGCAAGAAAGACGAACCTCCATACACGAAATTCGAGTGATGCTATGAAAAGTGAAAAAGTGTCAAGCATTCTAAATCATGTTTGGTGGTGTGTTAATCATTTAGAACTTCTTCCTAACGTCATTTCACAAATTATAGATATTAGCTGAACAAACCTAACAGGTTAGTGAATTGAATTCAACAGCTTAGGAATAAGTGTGCTGGTATTGAAACCAGTTACCCAAATTTGATTCCATAACGAAAATACTCTGAACGATTTAACAGCCAGTTAGTGTCTTATTCCAAAATATTTTGAACTTGAAATCTAAACCATTCTGCGACAGATACATCCCAATTATATATATTGATTTTGTACGTTCTCATATCAATCAATTAATTAGGTTACTTAACCCTAGATCAAGACGACCAAGCTATTTTCAAGGAAGGGGGAGGGGGGGGGGGTTAGGAACTGTTGCTATGGCAGCAGCCGTTTCACAACATGCCCATTATTTTTTAATCTCAACAAAACTTCAGCAAATTTTCTTAAAATTAGTAGAAAATATGTGTTTACAGCCTGCAATAGCATTATAATTGACCCTATCCAGTCCAAGGGGGAGTGGAATCCCCCCAGAGGGTTTCTTCATCACAACTCTAAACAATTTGGATTTCAAAACTCAAGTTACACGAATTTCCCTAAAATTTTCCAAGTAATTGTTTTATGTGGTTTCCAACATTATCCTTAGTGTTGTGTTGCCATTGTAACCAATATTTTAGAGGGTATAGAAGTTTTGTAACATCATATTTACGTCATACAGACATTTAATGGGAGTATGAACTGCCACAAAAAACTATCATACCTTTATAGGGACTCCATTGTAATTTTTTTTGTCATGACCAAATATATTGAAAACAACCTTAAATATTATTTGATGACATTTTTATGACATCATTACACTTAAGCGCAATACACTACTACCAAAAGATAGAACATGCCCCAATGATCAATTGTACAAAGTTTTATCAATTTCGGATTAAAACTAAGACAATTATCGGAGGGAGGTGGAATCCACCCCCCACCCCCACCCCCCATCTTTGGACTGAGAGGCCTCAAAAAATCTTGGACTGGATAGGGTTAAAGAACTGTGTTCACACTGGAGTGTTTTGTTATTGTTTACATCTATTTCTGCTGATGGGAATGGCAAACGTCAAGTAACTCTAATAGATTGTTTTCTGGTCAAAAATAACCATTAAGGTTTGGCCGCTCAGCACTGTCACTGTTACTTTTAAAATATGTATTCTCAGCAGACACACATGTAATTGTAAGTATTACATATTAAATTATTTCAACGACTTCCCAACTAAATCTAATTCTTCCAATGATAATTTGACACAAAGTATATAATATATATATTAGTATATATTTTTACATATCAGGATATTTGTGAAGGTTGACATCAACTGACAACAATCAACTTGTAAGATAATATTTCATTTAAATATACGCGATTCTTACAGTATCACCATTATTCAGTATGGCAGCAACCATCAATCATGCACTGATATACTCTGGCTCTGAAATCATACAGTTTGTATGGTGTTGTATTCTTACTTGATATAATATGGTATACCACTGGTCGTTTCAGAGCGTTCCCAACCCTCAGGAAGTTTGGCTGTCATGGCGAAAAGACAAAAAGGACGCTAAGTTTACGAGCGCGGGATTATAAAGAATAAGATCACGTTCGAGAACAAGGGTCATTCATTCCAGAGAAAGGAATTAAAACGCAGAAGGTAGCTTACTTGCAAGACCTGGCATAATGCTATCTGTCCGTCAAATAAACAAAGTATGATCTTGGATACATCCGTAACGATTTCTGTTTACAACTGAGAGCAACTGTCTCCTACAGTCATCTGTTTGGAATCCATATTTGATTGTTTACATTTGCGCCCTCTATTCACATTGATCAGCGGATATGTGTAGAGAATTACCCAGAAGCCTTTGCAAGCAAATTCAAAATGGCGGTCAGTCCGTATGTTAGCAGAGCAGAGTTATGGCTCGCAAACTCAAGTTTTCGATCGTCATACAAGCTTCCTTTACACTTTCACCCGAGTGTTTTTGTAAAATGGTACCCAGGACACATGGCAAAAGGTACAGTAAAATTTCTTGTTTACTCACAGGTGACCCAAAATTCTGAGTTAGTGGGGAAACTTCGTCAAGATTGGATGTACTCATACTGTTTACTGACTGTATGTAGAGTGCAATTTTATATGATAAACAGATCTTGCCCATATATCACAGACATACAGGAGGCAGGTAAGTTCAACAAGTATATTTTATTTGTTGATTTTATTGAGTGACAGCTGGAACTCTTGAATTCGTTCTATTAAAATAACTTTGAGCTTGGGCCACCTGTGGTATAAATTTTCGTAGACAAAGTAATTTCAAAATAGGTGAAAATCATTTCACACTAGGCGAAAATAATTTCAAACTAGGTGAAAAGAAATTCAAACTAGGTTCTACCCAAAGAACCACTGGCAATAACAGTATGTGAAAAGTTTGACAAGCTTAGAACTGTGGTGTACACTCTTTTTGTTTTTTTAAAACAAACTTTATAAGAACACCCAGCTGGAGGCTGAGATTTGCCCAAAAATTAAGAACAAGCTAACAACAATCACCAGGCTGAAATTTTGATAACACAAATTTAAGAATTTTATTTAATCCTTACAAGTACAAAGATTAAGGTTTACATACTCTGAGTTCCTGAATACTAGATCTGTGGTCGAAATGCTGGAAAATCCATTAGGTAAATACAGAACAGTGTTTTAAATGACCACGAACAACTAAACTACCGGTAAAATACTGGTAGTTCAGTTGTTCTTGGTCATTTTGAACACAGTTCAAAATGAACACATTTCTTAGCGCCTTTTTATTGTTCTGGGCAGCCAACTAATCCACTGTTTGGATATATCAGGAAATAAGAACAATTTAAGAACAATTTGAGGCTGAAATCACCAAAAAGTTAAGAACAGCCCAGCCTCAGCCGAAAGTGACTGGTTCTTATAAAGAAAAGCGTGTAGCGAAACTGGTAAATAGGCCTTTTGTAACAGCTGATCACATGGTAAAAAATGAAAAACTGGATGGCAAAGGAATGTGACGGACACCACTGCTAAATGTAAAACAAAGAAAATTACGTTTTCGCAGTTAATTGTCCCTTTATATCTTTAAAGACATTATGTTAGTTCCAATATACTGCATGCGCTGGGCAGTGGTGTGACAGCGATGAGAGCCTAGTGTAGTTCTAACAGACCTGTGTTGCAATGGTGGAAATAACAACGCTTTCACAGTGATGACAGTTGCAATCAAATCAGCGAAACGATGATGAGCAAAATGAGCGTCACAGCACTAAAGACTGCCATCGCATATATGGATTTTTTTGTCGCATGCAATGCTGTTAAATAACCCTAGAAAGCTTAAGCCTTTTAGAGTAACACGAATGCTTAAGAGGGGTCATCAAATCAAGTCCATGGTTACCATAGCCAAAAAAGTGACATCACATGTAAAAATCACGATTTTTGTCGTTTTTTTCACAGATTTCACATTTGACTTCTATAAAAACAACCAATATGCAACATGCATTTTGGATATGATAAATGCAAAAGAAACTATAAAAAGTTTGATTCTAGAAAAATCGAAACTGAATGCAAGGTTTTTTCAAAAAACGTGATATTTGTACCAAAGGGCGTAGCGAAGTGAAATAAACGTCAAAATACGTGTACTAAGAGCTAACAGCTACTAGAAAGCTTTGGGGAAAATATTAAAAACGCTGCACGTAAGCTAAAAAATCGAGGGGGGGGGGGGGGGCAAACTGACCCCGCCCCCTTAAGCTTTCTAGGGTCAATAACGTTGCATCGCTGTACCAGGGCTGTACACGGACAGCCACTTTTAGGGGCGACAATTTCCATTCTGCAAATGTTATAACTAGTAGTTCTCAATGAGAAGTTAAGTGCTGCCGGCGACTTCAATACTCTGCTCTCTCTCAAATGGTTGTCTGTGAACAGTATCAGATTCTTCCGCAGGATATAACTTGCTCAGCTTCAGTTGTCAACATCAGTGGACCGCGTGTTAATCGTTACTGTTTGTTTACGTTTGTACGTTACAAGGATCATAAAATCATTTGTCCACTAACGTTTGCTGAGAATCTAGGTTTGCATTCACTTCAGTTAGAGTAGTTTTTTCGATTTTGAAACGTCAAAACTAACGCGTCTAACGCCTGGTTGCTGACTAACAATTGCTAGCTTCAATTTAAAAAGTGCTTGAGCTTGAGTTAATGTCACCTTAGATCGAATTACATGAATTCCTTTGTGAACATGACGAAACCGCAGCTTTGTACCTTACACGTGTTTTATAGACGTACGTTGATCCTGGATATCAACGTCCACGACAATGTCAACGTGGTTGGAGTCACGAGAAAGAAGGGAAGAGCAGCGGGAAACTTTAAGTTAGGGGCGCAAGGAATGGTGGTAAAAAACCTCGGTGCATCTTGAGTTTAAATCGTGATTTTTTGTCCTGTATTAGAGTCGCTGCCTTGCTTCGCTCGCTCCAGGCTCGCTCCGCTGAGGCAGCAATAGCGCTTTGGGTGTTAAAAGTATGTACATTTGAATACAACACAGTAACAAGTTCTGTGGCGTCGGAATGCCATTTACATGGATTTTGCTCGTCTTGAAAGGTAGAGTCGGAAAATGCTAAGTGTTTCAACAAATTCAGATGTTCGCAATTTCATGAAGTATGGCCTATATGAGTTTTAAAAATTTAGCAGGAGAAGGGTTAAAACGTGCTTTCATGCTTCCTTCTATTCAGATTTCACAGCATGAATTTCATTTGTTACTTACTCGTATGGTAGATGAAGTGTACCTTTTGGTAAAAAGGTTACTACTGTATATCTTATGTAATTGAGTGATAAATTTATGATGAAAGCTTTTGGCATTTCGGATCGTGTTAGTCTGGCACTTAGGTGCCGGTTGTTCGAAGGCGGATTAGCGCTAACCCAGGGTTAAAACTTTAACCCACGATGGGGTTTAGGTCTTGAGCTGTCGTTCCGGGTTTAACTAACTAGGTTTCCTTAAGGTGTTTAAACAGTACTTAAAAAAATCGAACTCCGTGTTATAGATAAGGAAACAGTTAATTTAAGTTTCGCCTAATCTTGGATTAATTTTAGGCGACACTTTTGAACACCGGGTGTAGACAATGAATTAATGATTTGATTTTAAAACAATTATAAATTGACGATATCTTGACATCTACCACTTTGCCTCCCGAACTGAAGGCCACATTTCCTTAAGGCCTGAGTCTGAGTTGGAATGAGGGGTATTTTAGTGATCTTATTACCAGTTTAGATTATATACGTCTGTTATGTAGCGAGTCGTTGCGACTTATAATGTGTTTTTCTACATCATTAATTCTGAATTACGAACTCGTGGTAGTGAATTGAAAGTTGCGTACCGCGGTAGTGTAGATTGTAGAATTCCACGAAACGCTTGCGCATGCATGAAGTGTGCATGTTATTACTATTACGGTATCGTGACAAATGCGTGGCGGACGAAAATGAAAATATGTTAGTCTGTTATGTGTTTATACAAAACATGTGTTGTAAAATGTTACAGTAAAAAATGAAAGATAGTTTAAATACAAGAAGTAATTGATATTAGTATTATTACCTCGAGTTGATTTCTATTGAGGCAATCTGTTTAAACTGTTATATGTGAAAAAGTAAACTTTGTCTGCTAACTAGGAAGACTAAAGCTGTATTTTAGTCGTAATTTTACTTCATTAGCTGCGCTTTTGACATGTTCTCCCACAAAAAGACAGTCACTGTATATCCGCTGAATTTTCCCAATATAAATCTGCAAAAGCAAAAGACGAAACATTTATGAAAAATGTGTGGATCATATGAGAGGTTAAGCCAAATGCGGTTTCTTTGAAATAATTGACCTGATTTTGTTCAGGCTTTGTTGTCTAATTATTTTGTCATGTGTTGAGCTCAATTTACGCGGATTCCCTATTTACAGTTGCGAATTATATTTTGATGGATCTTAAAATGAAACACACAAACTGAGACTGCGTTTTTACATCATTACATCTGTTGGTTTGATTCGTGAATAGAATGTCAGTTTCCAGGTTAATTCAAAATGGTGCAAAAAGAAAGCCACGCCTAGCCACAAAATCAAATTTGCTCCTCTTTGTTCTACAACAGCTTGAAAAAGGAAGTCTGTAATAGTTTTAGCATGCTACTTTTAACATGAATTGACGATGCCTGTCGAAGGTTTTGCTACTCTTGTAAAAACATTAAATTGTTATCAAATGCTCCATTCCTTTGGTTTTCAGTTTCCCTCTTGTGGCGAACTCCGGTACACTTGACTACGTCTCTTTGTCCTTTAAGTCCCAAAATCAAACGACTTGAAAAAATCTTCTCTCTCCGAGTATATCCTAGCTGGAGCTCTTAGTTCTTCCCCGAGATTATATATCCTGGAGCTCTTAGTTCTCTCCCGAGATTTTCCTAGAGCTCTTAGTTCTCTCCCCAGATTTTCCTCGATCTCTTAGTTCTCTCCCGAGATTTTCCTAGAGCTCTTAGTTCTGTTCCTGAGATTATCCTAGAGCTCTTAGTTCTCTCCCTGAGATTATCTTGGAGCTCTCAGTTCTGTCAAAGAGATTATCCTAGAGCTCTTGGTTCTCTCTCCGAGATTATCCTAGAGCTCTTAGTTCTCTCCCTGAGATTATCTTGGAGCTCTTATTCTGTCAAAGAGATTTTCCTGGAGCTCTTAGTTCTCCCCCGAGATTATCCTGGAGCTCTTAGTTCTCTCTCCGAGATTATCCTAGAGCTCTTAGTTCTCTCCCTGAGATTATCTTGGAGCTCTTATTCTGTCAAAGAG
>JANSTR010014568.1:0-13849 GCA_025434805.1 Antipathozoanthus remengesaui | reverse complement strand
GAGACTTGTAATTCACACAATAGAGACTTGTAAAGCACACAATAGAGACTTGTAATTCACACAATAGAGACTTGTAAAGCACACAATAGAGACTTGTAATTCACACAATAGAGACTTGTAAAGCACACAATAGAGACTTGTAATTCACACAATAGAGACTTGTAATGCACACAACGAGACTCTTCCCGGCAAAATGTTCATGAACTGCCTTATTTCATTATTCTGTGTCAAAAACTTTCACGTGACTTTTTCATTTTTCATTTAATTTGGTCATAAAATTGCACAGACTTTTCTAATATGTTTCGGTTCAAGCAATGTCAATGGCGAAAACTCTGTCAAGCTTCGATTTACATATTACTTAAACGAAAGAACGAGTAAGGTCAACAATATTCATATATTGAGCCGTAGGGATGAGGGGAAGAGGCCCCGACAGCCAAAGTTCTAGTTTCTATTGCCATAACTGTTTCTTATGTTTGTAAATAGATTTCCAAAAGTACAGGAGGAAGTGGAGTTTCAGAGATTCTACTGAAAATTTAAAGATTTTACCATATGCGTACCGATTCCGGGAGACCCTCCACGCAAAGCTCTTAATGGTGTGTCTCTTCCCTAATTTACTGATAGGTTTGCATTTCTTTTGGATCTCAGTAACGAAAACATAACTACGCATAATATTTATAGACCGGTACTGGCTGAATATGGCATTAATTGTGGAACTGAACTCACATATATATTGTCTTTCCGCAGTAACCTCAAGTTTAGTGTGGTAAACAACTGAGTCGTTTGACTGAAATTGAGGTTATACATAAATGTTCGTGCATTTGGACTATAAAATATCTCACTAGATTTCGAGGCAATCGTCGAGATAACAAAAAAACAAACATTTTCAACTTGCAAATGAGAGTCTGATTCTAAAGGTTATGCTACATAACCGAACATTCTTTGGCTGCATGCCATCTCCTTCCTTGGTGAAAGCAACCTGAATGTTTAATTTACGAAGGCAAGAATGAATGAATCTATAATGCTAGATTCCCTTTCTTCAATAATCCTTGCTACACCATATGATTCCTACTTTCTTTTATTCAGATTTAGTTTTATCGCTGAAACATGGTAAAAGCGAATTACAATTTCCGATAAACTCTACCCTGCTTTTGAAATCGTCTTTCAGTTAAAGATTCTTTCAAACAAACCTCTGGTATCTATGCGAACTGCTGTTCACCATAGAATTTTTGAGGTAGCTTGCACGAATGTTCAGCATTTTACATCGACAGTCGATAAACGAAGATCGCTGTGTTTGCTGGGCTGCATCAATCGCTATTTTCAAGGAATATTTCAGTTGAATTTTCCCATAATCCACACTATCTATTCGTCTTTGTGCGAACGTCAAAAGCTGAAAATGAAAAACTGAATTCCTTTGCATATCAGCCAGCTAATATTTTGCTGTTAATGAAAAGATAGCTTCTATTGGGGAGACAAGCCATTGTGACCAGAAAGCGAAAATGGTCAGACTCGACGGTTTGCAGTGGATAACACAGGCACCACAGAATGACTAAGATATCCTCCGGCTCTGTAATTTTCCCGCGCTTATTGGTGATCAGAAGCTTGTACTGTTTTGCTGCTTCCATGGAATATTTACCGCGGAAAGTCAGAAGAAAACCTATTTCCTATGCAGGGAAAATTAGAGCAGCTCAGTTACTTTTGTAAAAGGTGTGTGATGCAAAGTTTAAACACTTTTGTACTATTTTCGCTCCCGTGCGATGGAGTTGGCTAACTTGCTGATTGAATGACAAAGTCACTGGATGTTCATCGTGTTTTAACCAGGGAGAGTTGGTCATAAAGGTATGTAAACATTAAGATTGATAAAAGTAAAGTATTTAACATGTTCTTCATTTCCTTTTTATTTCTTTCACTCTGTCAGTAATGTCAGTCATTGACTTTCTTTCTTTTAATCTGAACGCCTTTCAAGGTGTCAATTCACTTTTAGGAAAATATCGACCTTGGTTTAGTCAGTTTTTCACTGAGTGAAAACAGTTCTCATTAATATTTGTAGTTGATTGATTTTCTGAAAGTAATTTTCCATTTGGCAAACATTGTCTATACCAGTGCCAAACACATGGAAAACCTGGCCAAGATGAACAGCAATAGTTGGTTCTAAAGCTCTCCTCATGGTCTATGGCCAAAACTCGTACAATATCAGTGGCCATCAGTTTTAAAGGGTTTTATTAAACGCATTCATCAAAAATAGCAACAAGATATTGGTGTCATTTATGTCAAGAGGACACCTCAACATAAACTTAGAAAGCGAATATTACATTAAGATACGAAAAGCATTGTCAGGACGCTCACTGATTCAATATATGTTGTAAAAATGATTGTGGTTACTTGAACTAACATCTGCCGCCTTTGTCGAAAACGTTCCACTAGCTTACACAACTTCATCTAGTTTATTTTGGTAAGCGAATTTGATAGCTTCAAAAACGGCAGCTTTTAAGAGGCTTTTTAGCTTTTTTGATAAACAAATTAAAGACACATTTCCGTAAGTGACATAATATGTTCTTTAAATCACCTAGGAAATTCCTTTATCGTTCAGAGAATGCAACCCAGCCATATTGCTTCTTATGCAAATAACTGCAATAAGGTTCAGAACGTAAACGAAATTTAATTTGCGCTTTCTACTGAGAAACCTATTTTTAAATTGATTTTTAGCAGCAATATAGTAGCTACGCAACGGTGGTCGTTCTTAAAGAAAGTTGAATTGATTTCAGATCAACTAATGTTTGCCTTTTGTACACTGGAGTGTGGGAATAACTACGACAACGGCATCGTTGCAGGAAGAATTCAAGATTATTACATGCAAAAATTATGTGAAAAACAAAACTTAACTGTAAAACACCAAAATTATTCAGAATTGATATTTGAGTCATTTTTAAACTATGCCTTACTATCGGACTGTAAAGAGATATAAATATACCATTGACGAAACCGAAGTCATCTAAAGTACAGCTTTCCGAGTTCAAGGAAGTTTTCTATTTACAGATACTCGAGTTTCAATTGCAGTCTCGTGAAACTAAAAGTAAAAAATCTATATGGTAAAAATGAGATTATGCTAGATTACTATACTGTTTCTAGTATTTATTTTGACACTGCACTTCTTATTTTGGAAACATATTAAAGAATCAAAGAACTGGATAAACACTCATTTAAATAGTGACAGTTTTCGATATTCCGATAACTATCATCGATAGACATTCAGTATAGCCTTTTTACTTACAACTGCCAGCTGCAAAGTATGTTTAAAGAAGTGTTTCAGAATCTTATCAAAGGCAGCCTTTGACTGTGCTCTTTTTGTGTTGAAACTTCAAATGGCTTGTTTAACTAGGGCTTAAACAGGTGGCTGAATGGCCTATGGCCGTGCATTGTGGACATTACCTTCGATAACTACCAACTTTGGCTTTAAATGGGACATGGATTAGGTTAATCCTTTGCAGATGTCTAAACTGATTACAGACCTCAGCTGTTTCAAATATATATCTAACTTCTTTAAAGATCTATTTTATTTACTTACAGCATCGTTGTTATAATGCCCTAAGTGCAAAATAAATGAGCTTGATTTCTGAAATCTTAGCTTTTAGTTTTACCGCATTAGAAATGCAAGCTTAGTGTAAAATTAAACTTTTTGATAAATATATACTCTGTTTTCTGTGCATTTCTGTACTTGTATATAACAGAGAAATATGGAAAAGTGAGACGGAGTTTCATACGCGAAATTGTAAAACTGAAACAGTCAGAGCTTCAAGCACTTTCGTAAAACAGAGCTAAAGTAAATTACTGCACGGCATTACTGATTCAGTTAACAATCCTGTTCTGAAAGATCATACAGAAAGACCAGTTTATGTTTAACTGGAACTAATAAGTAGCTTGTCAAAGTACATTTCAAACTGATCCTCTTTCGGGAAATTATGTTTGCTAGCTATCAGTATAGTAATAAGAAAGGTGCAACAAGAATTAGAAGTCTGTACACGTACACGTACTTTTTAAAAAATTGATTTGACTTGATTGATATCGGCTGTTTATCCTATAATTTAAAGTATATAGAAATGCATCATCCGGTCTATTTTTTCTGTTGGACAGATTACAAATATTTTATGACAAATTTCGAAAAACCAGCAGAATAAAAACTTTGCAACTATCATCACAACCTGTGAGATTTAGGCACTCGATGGATATAATACGGATATCATAAGTTTGCTTTCAGTTCCTTAGTAAATCATTGCTAGTTTTAATCATGTGGCATAAGGTACGTATAAGCGTAAAGTGGTTCTGGGACTCATATAAACCTGGCGTGCTCAATAGCAAACATTAGGCAAGACTTCGTTGTGACTACATTCACTCAATAATTTGTTCCTAGACATTTGGTTTTAATACCCAAGTTTTTATACTGGGCTGTTAGCCTGGCAAAAGCTTGGCCGGATTTGCCACATTAAATCAGAATTAAGCTACACCTGTAATTTACTTCAGTCCTTCGTCTGGGAATTATAACATTTCACAGAAACTCAGTTTTGCAAAATCAGAATGACACGGCAGCCCAAATCAGTTTATATATACTGAGGGAAGTTACCGAGTTAAGTAAGTTTTTGACATACAGAAATGGTCAGGCTATTGAATAACACTGACTCGACAGTATTTGAAAATTGACAGATTTTCCATCACTTGACGGTTTCTTTGGCTACCATGTTTTTTCTTCAGAATCTTATTTCACACTTACCTACAGCGCAGAACCTATATATGGTGATCGGATGCGCTTGGAATTGGTCTTCCAGCTGTGTCCACGAGTTCCATGTATAAATATTTCAGTGCTATTCCAGTAATATTGTAGCTCGACTATATCGACACTGTTTGATTATTTTGCTTTCCGGAGAAAGAATATGTATCCATTGACAGTTTAATCAGAAGTTCATCCATGTTAATTCTACTCATATGAATTCTCCTTTTCTAAAACATCCTTTGACTTGTCTAATAAAATCAACCAAGGGCTGACGAACATTTTCCGCGCCGTATAGTTGGAAGAAAGCTGACCGGTTTGGAGAGAAAGCCCTTCGTCATGCAGAGCCTCTGAAAAGCACTAAAAACTTGGGATTCGACGAAGGGGCTAACGCTCGAAACGTCAGCTTTCTTCCAGCCTTACGACGCACAAAATTGTTTTGTCAACCATTGATTGATTTTATTATACGTTTTACCTACCCGCCGACGCAGTTTATAGTTTTTAAAAGAACTATTTACTAAGACATTGACTTGTCTCTTTTATAATAACAACATAATCTGAATAATTTTTAACAACTATCTGCGGAGTCACTGTTGTCCTGTTTTAAAACTTCAAGAAGAATTGGTCATGCATGCTCAATAGCGGCAGACTCGGTCTTTTGAAATGAAAATTTCAGTGTACATAGAAATAGAATTATATTGGCATGTTTTTATGATTTGCAGTTAATGTCGTGTTACTGTTTTTTCTCAGTTATATTTCGATATTGTTGGCCATTTTGAAAACACGGACTTGTGAATGGGTTACCAAGATCTGTTTACGCGTAGTGTGGTTTTGTTCAGTAACAAATTGAGTTGGGGTCCGAGTTCAATGTTGCTAATCAATACAATTTGCCACTGAAGCATACCATGCTTTTCATTTTAAGCTGATTGGCGAGTAAACAGACATAACGAAGTCGATGAAAGTTCGCGGAAAGCTTTCCATGCAACAAGAATCAGAAAATTAAAATGGTATGATTATTGATTCGGCTATGGACTCAGCGGACTTCTAAATTTAAACTACCAACAATTGAACCGTTGCTATTAACTAAGAAAGAAGAAGAACACACTCAATGCCCACGATTATCGTCGGAGAATCTCCTCCGGCAAGCATAATGATCAAGCACATAAAGCCGAACCGGCAGCATCAGTTAAAAACATCAAGTTTTAAACAAAACTGTTTCGAAGAACTTAAATCAAAATGATTTTCACAAGACAAATTTAAAACTTTGTCTCACTCTGGACATCGACCCAAAATGTATATAATATATATACATGCTGAGAGCTAGCTTCGCTTTTATCCAGCGATTAAGGGAAAATAGTAAAATACAATACTATAACCGATTCCAAATCTTTACAGAACCAACTGGTTACTGAACTGTGCACTAACCCTTGCCATTCAAAAGAGGATTTGGTCAGCAAGCAGTCAAAACGTCATCAAGTTATAATTAAGATATTTAGAATACGAAAGTTGATCAAGTAATCTACTTCTAAGGACGAAGAGTAGCGCTTGAATCGCTGTTACCTCAATATTAATGTCTGAATTAATCTCTGATCCCTTTGGCGAAATCAGATAATCTTTTTTGATAAACAAACTTCGGTCTATGAGGTGTGCTAGAACAATTAACTTCAGCATGGCGATAACATTGCTAACTGCCAATAATATCCGTTTCTGAGTCTTGGCGTTTTCTTCATTTTTCTCAGTTAGTGTCCAGTTATAAAATCAAACCGAACATTTAGAGACTACTGGCAACTATTTTTCAACGTCAAACGAACACTGAAGAGAGTTGATGAGTTTCAACTCGCACACTGTTACTGGTCCGTTATTGATAAACTCATACATCTTTTGAAAAGTTCAGCAAGTACGTTGAAACGGTTATCAGTTGATTCTTAAAACACTCATGCTCGTTTGAAGACTGATGAAAACAATATCAGGTATTTCCAGTCCCATAAAGGGTCTTAGCGTTTATCAACACCACACTGAAAACGACGCAAAAACCCAAACAATCGTTCTATGATTGTTCCTATATATCTTATAACCCCTTTACTGTCTTAGTTTTCAGAGGCCAACGCTCGAAACGTCAGATTTCTTCCAGCCTTACGACGTGGAAAACTGTTTTGCCAACCCTTGGAGAGATTTGCCATATCTCTTCGAAATACATTTTAAAATCGAGCTTTGAATGACCGATGTATAGTCTCACCCGACGTACAGCAACGGCCGGTGTACAGTAACGATAGCTAGAAAATCGGTCTTTTTTCAGGTCATTGATCCCGACAAACATCAGATTTTGTAGCATTTAATAATCTATTTATTAATCGCTTTTTCATAATATAAGTTTTCTTTTGCCAACACCTCAGTAATTAAAAGCGTAAACAAATTCAGTTAAGACCTTCTTCATTGTTAAACTTAAAATCATTCATGAATATTTCAATACTTTTGGTTTTGTTGTAGCCGAACAAATTTTTGGTACATTCAGCAGAAACAAAATCGGATTGAAACCTACTTTCACACTTTCATAGCTCTTAACAAATTTAAATAAGGGTTCTCCAAGCCTCGGAACTGCTTATTAGAGAGTAAGACGCCATTTAAAAATGTATAATCAGCAGATCTATAAAGATACAAATTAAAGATTTTCTTGGGATCTTTCTCAGTTTCTGGTTCGAATGAATAGATAAATAAAAAACATTTGCATCTTTTTAAGCCACTATGTGATGTCACTAAACATTTTGTAATTAGTTGACTTTCGATTGACTTTGAGTACTAAATTGAGGTATTTTGAAATAAGAAAATAGTCTATGGCAGAATGCTTAAATTTCTTCCTTGTTCTGACAATAAAAAATAAACCAATATGGATACTGTTGGAGATTCGATCAGTTTTGCGGCAGGTCCGCTTTCTTTGTTGCCTCTAGCAGAAAGAAGTTTAAGAGGGTACCTTTTATTGTTTTACTTGTCTGATATCTTCATATCGGTCTATTTATAACTCTTTATCATAGTTTATGATTAATAAAAAGAGACATGATGTCCCATTTTTATTTTCTTATCTAAGATGGATATTTTGATTCTCGAGTTAAATTTCACCGACCTTTGGTTTTCACCGCCATCGCTTAACAGTTATAATTATATGAGTGGCCAGAATAATTGTGAGTTTAATAAACTTAATCAAATCAGTTTGAACCTCGGAGATATCTAATCAGAAAATGAATAGCTCGATACAGCATACAATAATATTCTAACAGAAGTGGTTTAAAGGTTTTGAGTGCTAAAAGGAAACAAGACTGATTTATTATTTTTGTTCGGTTTTTCCAAACCTTTGTAGATCTTTGTGTTGTTAGTTCATTCGTAGTCTTCTTGTCGCAGTCTTCTTGTTATTGCATCTATGCCCACAATAGTCTATTCTTAGTGGTTTTAACCATTATTAAAAATAATTCTGTATTGTCATAGAAGTTAGTCAATATTATTATATTAACCAAAGGAGAAATTGACGCTAATATCGTTTTTAAAGTTCAACTCCGAGGCCTTTGCAAAAGTTTCCTTTTCAGCGCCTTGCTTTCTACTTATTTATTTAAACGGATAATGTTGCACAATACTCGACAGATCTGTCATTTGCAATTTTTCTACTGAATTCGGAAACAAACTTGAGCAGATTTGAAGAAACACGAATTGCTCTTGTCTAATACATCACATCTGAGAATGAATCTGCTTTGCCTTTACGAGGTGTTATACTTCACATGTTGAAGCCGAATCATTTCTGTAATATATGAGAAACAAATCATAATTCTCGGCAATCATACTTTGTTACTTGAAAGTTTTAACAGAGTTAAGTTTAACTTTCAACTTGCAATAATAATCCTCCGGAGTGTTTCCGGATTCTTGTGCAGTTTTTTTTACGTTTTTAGAGCGAACAACACCTGTTTTCTCTAAAATAATTTGTTGCGCTTTTCTTAGTTCTAATAAGTTCCTCTCAACTTACCAAAAATAAATTGGACAAAAAACAAAGCCTAAATACAAAATCTCTGTGTGAATGGAATTCTCGGGGATGGATTTGCTTGTGTCAAAACAGCAATCTAATCTGGAGTTCTTAATCGCACATGTTGAATGTAGCCTAATGCGTCACTGAACCACTAGATATATCCCCGAGAATTAGCATAGTTTTGTTAAAAAAAAAGAATGTTACATGCTGAGAACCACGCTAAAGGAGCTATTTATAAGTATCACAATATAAGACGGTAGTTATTATACATGTTTCTTCCGCAATTCAACCCAGAAATTTCAAATGAATAATCCGAAAACATTTTTGCCAATGTACTCTTCGGCATCATGTACAGCCTGAAAACAAATAATGTGCTCAAAAAACCTTGTCGCGTAACAACCCCAATACTTCTTTACAAAAATTTGCCTAATCTAAAATAAAGTTTGACAAGAAGCGGATTCTAACCGGTTGTTAATACGTCATAGGTGTGTTCTATTGTACTTTGGGGCTATTTTCTATAGTGTTCGACGAGAGCACTGCGATTAGAAGACTTCGCATATTAATGGTGATTTTGAAGGAGGAGGAGATGTACGATAAAAGTATAGTCCTTCAGTCTTCAATTGCACACGTGCCTCCAGCATCAATCACTTGATCAATGAATATTCGGTGTCTTTGTTGTTGGGTTTGACACCAGAACATATAGTGAAAAGTGCATATATATGCAAATTGTAGTACAGGTATAACACATTTTCTGTCACAAAGCTATTCATTCAAAATACGACGACCATCGTGTTTCTTTCTCAGTACTATCCAGTCAGTTCCAACTAGCAAATTAATCGGTACTAACAAAAGCGTATTTTTCTTCTAGTTTAGTATCCGTATAACGGATAAACTTCTCACACGAAACAGGAATAAATTACAATGAATGTTTGCGACACAGAATACAATTTAATGATTATTTCATTAGTCAATACGATTGGAAAACTATAATGGGAGCAAAAAAAGGAGTCGTTTGACTTTGTGCTTTAGCAAACATTCATTTCAGAGTTCCCTTGAGAATAATCTTATGTAAATTTAATAATACATGTTAGTTTGTTTTTCCCCAAACGCAGCAGCGTTAATCAATTCCTAAAGTGAACTTGTCTGTGTACACAAATTTAAATCTATACAGTTCTTGCAAGCCCGTATGAGACAAAGCAAAGACGGTTCTTTTTGAATATGATTCGCGTTAATCCAAGGAATAAGAGCTGGCCAACGAACGGAAGAAAATGCTTTACTTTAGTATTCTGATTTCTACTCATCACTTCCTCGTACTCCCTGGAAGAGTTTCTCATCTTTGTTTGCTCTTTACATTATTTATCCACACAAAAGCCAACAAAGCGGCGTTTTACTCACAGGAAGGTGAAAGTAGCAAGGAGTTATCGATAAAATGTAGATCTTGCTCTTAAGAATTTATAAATCAATATTTTTCCTCTAAACGACCGACCAAACTATTATATTCTTATGCCCGCTAGGCTATTGTATAACCTTGTGTCAATTGTGCTTTCATTCTTCATGTATCTTCAGCACAGAGTTACCAATGTATTCATAACTTCTCCACACAGAACCCGAATTTCAGATATTTTTTCTTGTCTCTAGATTTCGCACACCTTCTGTCTGGAAACCAGTACAGTGGGTATAAATTCTTTACTATTCTAATGAATAACCTTGATTGGACGAACTTCCTGAGTTAATGCTCTTTACTGGAAAGAGATATAAATGAACGAAATTAAATTAGTAGTTGAATCAGAACCCACTGTTTGGTCTCACTTAAGCTAGTTCCGTTAGTCTCTTTCAACTCAGTTGTTTCGATTTTGCAGCCATAGAGCAAATATAACTTCCCGTGGATTATAAAGAATAATTCTCTTGAGGGGAAAAATGCATTTGAACAGTAAGAGACAAAGTGTTCTGCATGCTGTAATTTTATTCCATTAATTGTGAACAAAAGTTTTCTGTTGCTCACTTGTGGTTTTGAACAATCAGCTGGTTTTTACAACCTTCAGGATAGAATAACTTGACTTGTTTCTAAAATGCTACTGTAACCCCGGTCTCTATCTTGCGCAATTTGTATTTAAGCTCAAGAAACCTTTTACATTATGTTTCTTCTGAAGCAACTCGGTAATTATATGTCCCACGCCTGGGTTTTAGAATTAATTATTCTGGATTTCGTGGCGACATTCATCGGGAACGTGTAAATATCCTTAATCGAACTAAAAATTAGACAGTTTTGCATTACAATAAACCCCAATTGCCTGAAGTCGACGTAATTCTCAGTAAATGCGCGGAATTAGCCAATAGCAGCCGACAATGAGTGATCGATGTCTGTGGTGAATATATAATGAGTGCACCTGCGAAACGATAATTGAACTGTCATTCATAAGCAGGCCAACAAACCGATACTCTCTTGATAAATAAAGTCCCTGGGGCAAGTATAAATAAGGCTGACACGGGGGACTCTGATGGTCATTTTAATTGCAAGCACGAACAACACAGACAAAATCGAGAAGCTGTATTCTAAAAGGAGTAAGTGTCAAGTATTGACGCTGTACCCAAAAGGTTGTACCCGAAAAGAAAGAGAGTATTACGCAAGACTTGTCTCTTTTTATTGAGAAAACGTATTTATGATGGAAGCCAAAGCCAATCGCGGTAACGATGGCTTCTTGGGGTCAGCAAGCGACAATCGAGCGAAAAGTTGGAGAGACACAGAACAACTTAACACAGGGAACTCGCTTCTAAGCTTCATGACTCTGGCTTCTGGCAATGTCAAAACGGCCATGGAGAAGCCTGCTACATTCAAGCGAAACATCAACCATAGACGATACCTGCAAAAGCAACTTCGTAATTATTCAAAGAAAAAAAGTGATAGCCCACCAAAGAAGAACATGGTGGCACGAATGAAGGCTATGACTCAAAGCGAGAAGGGGGATTACAAACTCCAGAACTTATCTGTACTGAAGTCAGTGCACGGCTCGTGGAAGTCAGAAAGGTCATCGAGACGAGCCGATAAGCTGGTAGAAGCTTCGGCGGAAGCAGAGAAGAAACAGCGGGGAGTGCTACCAACATTTTGGCAAGATCCTGTATTCGCAGAATTTACTCAGCCATATCTCTCTTCGTACAGTTTACATCAAATGCAGGCAAGAAGCGTTGTAGACGAGCCCTTTAGTCCAGGCTTTGAAACTTTAGTAGAAAACTGGAGCGACTACGAAAATCGGGAATATTCTTCAGAGTCATCCAAGCCGGACTCTGTACCTTCCATTTCATCTGACGATGGATCATGCGAAGAATTTATGACAGGAGAAGAACTTACACGCAGTATTGACATTAAGGACTTATACGTTCCTGAATTGTATGGTTCAGAAAGAGTTTATAACGATTCACAAGAAAGCATGTATGTGCCGCCAATTTCGCCAACGCATTACATTCTATCACCTACATCATGCGCAGAGCAAGGATACTTTCATTTTGAACACGATGCACAGGGACTTCCATCTTTCGCCAGGGCATTTCTCTCGCCAGGGTCCTGTACACATTTTTATGAGTAAATGTATTTAAATGACAATCTTTTGACTTGAGAAGATGAAACGTTCTTTTCAACTGAAATCCCAGAAATGTGTGTGAGTGTGTGTGCATGTGCTAGCCCAATTCCTTAATATAAGTCACTGAATTAAATTACAGGTATATGGTCGAAAGCAACCTTTCTCCTGAATAATCAATGTCGTAAGCGGGAAACGACATTAAGCAATTTTCCGACCTAAATTTGTTGAGAAAAACTATCATAGAAGAAATGTTTGATACATCTGTAATATTTAATAAATGTAACAAAGATTAGAAGTGTTTTTATTTATGCACTCTGCCACGTAATAATTTGATTTTTAAAATAGTATTCAAATGTTTAGAGTGGTGTTTTTGTAGTACTGAATATCACGTGCAGGCCTCATGCAATACTTTTTTCCGTCTTTTGTCAAGATATCGGATCCCTGGGCGCATCTCTTTACCTGAATGGATTCTTGCAGATAATCGCTTGGCGAGGAAGATATTCAATTTTAACTTTCTTATTATTTCTGTTCAAAGGGCGTTGTTCTTTGGTTCTGTCGCTGTTATCTGCATGGCTTGTGTACAAATAACTCTGGCACCGCCATCAATAAATTCTAACAACGTTATTAAAAGCTAGTAAAGATCTATATAGATTTAAATGCTCATTAACAACACCCACTCCTGATATGAAAGTGGCTTTCATGTTCCCTACAGAGGAAGCCCTGTGCATTAGAACTCCAGAGAATACTTCGGAGAAGTGCTATAGGGTACAAATTTAAATTAAAAAGCTCAAATGACCGCTGTTTAAAAACTTCTATAAGTTAAGATCCGTTCAAGAATTAAGAAGTTAAAAATGAGGAACTCCGATAATCACAAACCTCGAGATCCTAAGTTTATCGTTCGACCCCTCAGGGCGTATTTGAAATTGTGTGTCAGTTTAATTCAAATTGTTGATACTTCAGCAGAAAACGTCTTTTTGGATTAAATTCGAGTAGAAGATAGAGAATTAACTTTGTTTTGTTGTGGTTTCTATACTTAGTAATTCTCACTTCATGTATACGGGTTATTAAGTTCCAGGGTTTCAGAGAAATTTAATAAGGAATCAACTTTTGTAAACCAAAGCAATAATTCACTTCCTTGCATGATCTCTAACTCCGGTGCACAAATTGCCGACGAACGATTTCGAACGGTACATAAGTTCTATTAAAGCAGTTTAAACACGAGTAATATTGCTTCAAAAATAATCTCGCTAAGAGTTAAAATTGCTTAAATATACTCTTGTGAACTGAAAAGTGTAAATAAATTTGATGTACCAGGATGTTTTTTTGCATTTACATTAAATTAATCAATCGCTTATGCTGGAACTTAAATTCTCTTTTTGAAACATATTCAGTTTATGTATTCATATAATAAGGGGTTTACAGTAAGTAAAATTCGCTATATCTTCCTATCACAGGCCTCCATTTAAGTTACAATGTTACAATGAATTGGACATGCCTATATAAATATTG
>JANSTR010014457.1:0-13851 GCA_025434805.1 Antipathozoanthus remengesaui | reverse complement strand
GTTGCGTTTGCAAATTTTTTTTATGCCCTTTTGGGGCTGCGCAAATGTTTTTTTATAAATTCTTCCACTCCTCCCCACGAGATCAACTAGTTTGTCCCTAACTAAGAGTTATTTTATATTTGATATTATTAATATAGTTTTCTGCTTCCGAACGTTTGCGCTTGATAAAAGAAAAGAAACAAGTACACAAAATACATTTTAAGAACATTTAATGCTAAAATCCTTAGATTATTGAAGGAAATCCAGCCTCGGCCCAAAATAAGACGTTCTTAGAAAAAGAAGTGTGTACTGCAATGATGCACATGGGTCGCAATCCAGCTTTTATTGACAAGTACTTGAGTACTTTTAAGTCTGATAGAACTGACATCGAGTGACTGAGAAGATGGCTTAACGTCCCTCAGTTCATGGACTGAAACTAATAAAATATTACAAGTATTGACCTACACACCGCTCCAGCCGAGAATTAACCCCGAGCACGCAGAGGTAGAAGGCGAGTGTAATAAAAGCTACAAGTGCTTTGGGGAGGGTACTCCAGAAGTAATCACTTTCGGCGTTCTCTCGAGGTACACTGCTTCATTTCCTCTCACAATCATCAATCTATAATTTGATGGATGCCCGCATTGAGCCCATCATACCATTTATTAGAACATTGTCTGCATTAATAAGCGTAAATACACTTTTTGGGGGGAGGGGACGGAGGGTGTAAAATAGGATAGACCGTCCAGTTACAATGACCCACAGTGTCGAGAGACGAAAGTATAATCTGAGACACACGAGCTGCCAGTAAGAATAAGAGTGATGTCCAGAGAGATTAAATAAATGGATGGATAGATGAATGGATGGATGGGAAAGTGGATAGGAGGATGGTTGGATGGAAGGATGGATGGATGAAAGGATGGATTGATTGATGGATGGATGGATAGATGGATGGATGGGCGGATCGGTGGATAGATGAATGGATGGATGGAGGGATGGAAAATGAGAGTAAAAGTGAGCAAACCTAAAAACTAGGGAGATGGAAGAAATACCGAAAATTCTCGATCAGACTAATGCAGGAAATAGAAGACGGAAGAGGAACCAAAGACCAGAAAAAGAGAATTTGAAAAACGGACCGGAGAAGGCTAGCTTGCACAATTTTATATCGACACAGAAGAGATCATGATCATATCGAAAACACTTGATTGAATAGATAAAGCAAATTGGTAATGTGCGTACGGATGAATAAATGTCGGTGAGAGAAATTTGAAACCACGATCATGCAGTAGATATTATTTTTTTCCTTATTGTATCTGTGCTGTTGTTTTTGTTACCCAAACAATATAACATAATTTAAGCTCGGTTGTAAAATATTAATAAAAGAACACCGTGTTGTTGACTAATTGAGCTCAAGTTTCTTATTAATAAGAGGTTTATAGCTGTCTTAGCTAGAAATTTCTAAATGGTTCATTATGGTTGATGTTTTGTCAATGGAACGGTTTCAATCACTCTGTTCAAATGCATCAATTTACTTTCTTATACAACATATAAAAATTAGACTTTTCTTCGTTTATGTTATACCCTGAGGCAGACTACAGTTTATTATGAATCCAGCAGACAAAACAACGAAAGATGAAGAAATAGGAATTTTGTGTTTCCTGTAAACAAAACAATTTGTTTCAAAAAAATATGCGTTCGTCAACCGTAACTGTATAAGTATAATCGTTGCGAAACATAACGTTAAACATTCAAACAACAAACATTTCTTTAGTATTTTTAATATTGACCTTTAGAGTTGTGTACAACATATTTTGCCAGCAACAAAACCTGAATAACCATTTACTGTTTTTGTTCTGACTCTTAGTACAGCGCATAATTTGTTTGCAAAAAATGAAGATCAATTGAGAAGCAATGACTTGTGTCAATAATTCAATAGTTTGTGGTGTCGAGAACAGTATTTTTATTGAAGGTATTAAATTAGACCTAAGCCAAACGGCGCCGTCTCTCAGTGGAGACCGGAACGACTATTCTAATGTTTACATTTGACAGTCACAGTTGCTCGTACATTTAGTTGTTCTTCTTCTCTTCCAAACAAATACAAAAAACGCTTTCCGCCCAAGAAAGTTCAAAATATTTCTCCCCTATTTACTTGGTGACTTTTTGGAATAAGGTTTATGAAAAACGACACTAATAAGTCTTGGATAGTTTGTGGATACAAAGTAACCAGAGCAAAAGCTTTGAAAGTTTAGTAGAAAAGCGAAGTGGTTGGCAGTGCAAAACACATGCAGAGATAGGCGCCAAGTTGACGGCTGAACGGCGCTCATTATCATAAATGTATAATTAACGACTAGCTTTTCTTCAGTAAATGGTACTTCTTTTCTCTATTTTGAATCACCTGCAAACCTGAAATACTTTTGACAGCTATCTCTACCGTGCTGTCATTAATCCCTTTTGACAGAAATCGAACCCTCTGATAAAAGCTAAACGATTTTCGAAGCATGTGTGTCCTTACTGTAGTTCAGTGTAGTGGCGTATATAAATATTCCTTTGTATTTAAGATCATTTTCCCCCTGATTTCGAAGCTTCATGTTTATATCTAGAGTTGCAGAATGAGTCAAGTGTTATTGTTTTGAAGAAAGTTGTTTTCACATAGTTGTCAATTTTATTTCTCTTTCAAGGTTGTTTTTAACCTTTTAGTTCCGGTAATAACTGATGTTTTCTATTCGGTCTTTCCTCAAGACGTCTACATAGCACGTTAAAGCTGCACACACAAACTCGTCCGAATGCCAGATCATTTGAGATTTTAAACACAAGAATTATCAACAATTTCTATAAGTCTTAAGCAAGTCTTGCTGTGTAGTTTTTACTGTGTGGTTCATTTGTCTTTATCTGGTTTATGTTCAGTTTCACTTTCTCGATCTCTGCCAAGACAGATAATGTTGATATAATATAAATGATATCGTTAAGTATCTACAGTATGAAGTTCTATATAGCTACAATTTAATTTCCACTTTCTTTTTTTCCTGAGGTAAAGTATTGGTTTTCCTGATTGAGACAATGGACTACAGTATTGGTTATTGCTGTTTCGATCCAAGTTTTATTTTGAGCCAATATTACTCCACAAGTTCCAAACAAGTGTCAGTGAGTTGGTTTTATTCCAATATTACCAGCCGACTTAGACTATATTTTATTGTTTAAGTGAAACTTTCGAAGTGTAATTACACAAAAAAGAACTTTCGTGATAAACACAGTCTTGTACTTAAGCCTTGGTACCAGTAAACTGTTCAGTTGAAGATTTAATTTTTCTCATAAACTTGCCGCTTCGAGGCAAATTGCAGATCTTTGCTTTTGTAGTATTATTCTTGCTTGTTGAAACACGCTGTGTTATATTTAAAGAGGTCCTTCCAATTAACTTAATGAAACGCTGAGAATACTGAATATTTTATAAGTCTTATATTTTCATCTTCTGTTGATATAAATTATGAGAGAATTTGAGTTTGTAGTGGCTTCTGAGGAGCATTTAGTTTCAATGTTGTGTTCTCTTACACATCTTTTGTTCGAAATGAGGAATACGAGACTTTATGGCATAAATGAGGAACCCATTTCTCTTTCAACCTACAAAAAGTTGCAGTAGATGAACCACTTGCAAGAGAAGCGAAGATAAAAGAAATTATTTATCAATTTTAGTCTAGAAGTTGCGATTTCGTGATGAAGAATTTAACTGAGAAAAAGCACTTATGCAAATTGAAGCAAAGTGTTCAAATCTTTTGACAAACGGAAGTAGAAAGTGTCGGAAGCTTTTCTAAAGATAACGGTATTACTTGTTTTGGGAAGGAAAGTTTAATCAGCAAGAAGTTGTTTACGTTTTTGCAATAAACTGTGTTTCGAGCATGCGGTATTAAATTAAAAGAGAACAGAAGTAAATATGCCGCTTTGTTAGAACGAAAATCTTGCGTGCTGAATTGTGAACCTCTCGCAATAGGAAATAATTTAATGTCACTTAGGGTATCTTTTATTTCAATAAGTAGTACGTTGTTTCGACTTACTTCAAACACTGAATTGTGTGATATAACATTATTACATATTGCAGGCAAAATTTTATGCTACCTATTTATCTATGCATAGTTTGTCTAAATTGACAGAATATATTCTGCCATTATTTGTTTGAAAGATTATACTATGAACAATTCATTTCTCAAAAGATAAGACTTGGGAAAGAAAGGAAGGGATATACGATCGAGTGTCGATCGTAGATTGATCCATCACTCCCCTACTCGAAGATTGCCATCTTTCTAAGTCAGGCCGGAGTGGATTTTCATTCAAAGTAAAAGCAATGGAACTTTCGTCAGGAATTCCTAGCCTTATAAAATATAAAGATAAAATTGTTTTTGCTGCATGTATTCACATTTGTTTTCATGGAGTACTTTGTCACTTGAATATCAAGTTAATTTTCTCCCAGAAATAAATAATAAATAGATGGCTAGTACAAGCGAACTCCAGTCCGTTGGATTAAAAACAAAGAGGTAATAATCCGATTTCAAATAGGAACATTGCATTTTAACACTTTTCAGCTCCTCATTATTATACTGGATATCACTTGGATAAATAAGCAATTTTTTGTATTTACTGGATTCGATATATTTTGCGGGGTTGTCCCCGAGTACATTATGCGAGTCATTTTAAATACATTCATTTATATGTAATACTTTGAATATTATCAGTGAAAATTCAAAAGAAACGATCATTTAGTGAACATCAATTTCAAACAATAAATCCCTACAAAATTTTATAAAAGGGTTATTATAACCATACTGTACACTTTAGTGAGGTTTGTTGCTTTAAAAGCCCTCAACATAATCAATCATTGCACGAAATTGTGAGTGCAGAATTATCCATGCAGGTTGTTCCTTCTTCCCTTGCAATTCTCTGGCGCTTTGTTTTTTCAATAGCGGCTACCAAGAGTTATCGGAATGATTCGTCTTTTAAATTTTTTTAGGCCATGTGTCCTCGCTTCAATGTTCCGGTGGCTAATCTTTAGGCTTTTGTTTGCTGTTTTGTAGCGTTTTTGTTTTTCGGACAATATTTGATGGTGTGAGACTCGTTGCCAGTGGCCTTACAAAGCGGGCATGTATAAGCGCGTAAGATTGGGCAGGTCGTATTTCCTTGCACATCTTTTAGTATATGACTGGAGTACACTTTCTTGCTTTCACCGTTGTTTCGACAAAAGACACAAACATTTGCATTCCGGTTCTTTGATGACTTTGAGCCATTCTCCCCACCTCGGTTTTTGCGGTTCCTCGTGGTCGCATCGCTGTCTCCTGCACTTCGCTTTGCCGTTGGTCTACCAGTCGGGCTACCCGGCGCTAATGAAGATCCTGGAGCTTTGGCGGTAAAGCTTTCAAAGTTCACCTCCTGATCTGCGGAACTGCAGCTCGAGAAAGAGCGGTCAGAGCCGATACTGTCCCCTCGTGCACGTTGAGTAAATTTAAAATCGTAAAAGTTGTCGATTTCCGCATTGTGTTTGTCTACCTCACAAATTGCTGTGTTCTTTACCAAATGAATGAGTCCAAAGTAATCCCGAAAGAGGCGAAACTCGTCTTCTTCATCCCACATTGGTTTGAGTGAGGTTATATGACTGCTTCCGGAAAGTTTTGGGTTTGTTCCAAACAGATCTCCGCGGTAAAACACGCTCAGCATTTCGTCCCCCATCGTAATGAATTTACTAGAACAGTCTCTTCAACCAGATAAACGTGACCAAACGCGTGGTTAGAAACTGGCGCTCCTTGGTGTTGTCAGTTTCGGAGGAAATTTTAAACTCTCACTAGGCTTGAGAACCACACGCTATCAAAGCCAGGCTGTATATTTTGTGAATGGAAAGAAGGGTTGTCTTTTTAAGGACGAAACAATGGCTGGGAACGGTCACAATTCGATCCTCTTTATGTAGTGGCTGTCGCTTGTGATTCCGTTTTCAGCTTGCCAGCTGCCTCAGTGGCCTTTCAGATCCCTTTTTGTCACTTAATCAGTAGCGACGTGAATAGCTTTCAAAAAGACGACTGGATTTGCCTTAAGTAGCATTCAAATAACATGTGGCCCAATTGTTTTCATTATAAAGAGATTCGCGCTCTAAGCCAATGAGATGGAAGAACTATTAGACGACCCCCCGCTAGGCAACGTGGAACACACGAGCCATCAGTTTTGGTGTATATTTCTTTTGCTTAGCAAAGCCATTTTGTCGCGGATTTATTGGTCTGTTGTTGTTTTTGTGGACATGCGCTTTTGCAAGTATAATTTATTTTTTCCGAAGATGAGCTAAATGGTCATTATAAATTCATTTTTTTCGAGACAAAACAGCAGGTATCGTGCGCGAAAAATAGAACACGATTGTTAAACTTCTTGAAGTGGATTTAGGCAATCGCGGTTAGTACTAATACTACTAACTGCTGTTTTATTTTTATTGTACGTTGTAATAGAATGCACTTTGAACTGAAATCGTGGATGAAGTACGCCTTAAAGTAAGGTGCTAGGGAACAACACTTGGGGAGAGTAGGATTAATGAAACCCGCACGTGATAGTGAACACAAATTGAACATAATCTTTTAATACTCGTTTTCAAACACTTTGTCGATGCTAACGCGACTTAAGTGAACCAAACTATTGAATTATCTGAAAAAATTCCAAAGACCCATACGAAGGCTTGGACAATGCAAAGCTGCAAGAGTTTTTGTGTGACAACCATGCTTTCAAGACTATGCTTAGAGTTGCAAATATGAGAAATAAACACATTCAGGCAGGTGCTTTTTATGATAATTAGCTGTAGCAACAAAGAGAACTATATTGTGTTTCTTATTCCTTCCATATTGAGTTGACATTGTACTAGCTTCCAACTTTTGTCGTGTTTCGATATAAACAAAGTGTCGAGCCAACCCAAACCATAGCTTTTTTTGCAATAACGTGATTTTCTTATTCCGGCCTTGAGATTTTCACGATTTTAGAACCATGAAGGTGAATAATTTAAATGTTTTTCTATAACAGTTAAAACAAATGAGACTTGGAGTAGGAGACGAAACTGTATGTCGTCTGGAGGAAATGTTTATTATTTGTTGTGCGTGTCGCTTTATTTACATTAATAACTATGAGTTTTGATCCTTAATGTTTTAAATTTGTTTGCCGCCGAACTAAAGAAGGGCCAAATGGTAGCAAATTAAAAATAAACATGACTCTCATGAATCGTTCATTAGTTTTAGAAGAACGGCTATACTTGACAATGGTGCATTGATGTTACTTCAGTCTTTACAGCAAAACGAGTTTGTGAACAGCAAGTCCCCTGCTTATCGCTAGATAATCGTTGGTTTAACGTGGATGTTATATTACAAAACACACACCGGGTTGCAAATCTAACTAGTTAAAAATTGTTCAGTTCATAGTATTAAAATAAATACATGAGGGCAGATTCCTGATTGAAACCGCGCAGGTACTATCATTCAACCAGTTTAGAAATGCATGTATACCGCAGGAATAGAGAGCTTATGATCGATAGAATCCTGTTAGAATGTTAAGTTCATTTCATAATTTTTAACAAAATGCTTTAGTACACAATTCAGTCCTTTTTAATTGGGAAGTATACTGACGAGTCAGTTCTGATCCGTGTACAAAATACGTGACTTGAATGAATGAATAATCGTTGTGTGTTCTTTGTTCTGTTTGATTGAAGTCCAATCCGTAAACAAAACGAATTCAAAGTAAAAACCAAACGATAATTTAAAGTTATTCAAAACCGACCTCGACCAAGAAAATTTGGATCATCCAGAATTAGAAATATTTTTTCAAACATATATATATTCATTTGTGATAAGTACAGCAGACAACTAAACAAACGCTAATGCAAAACTACTTTAATGAGCTCACAGTATAATTGTGAAGGCTTTAGAATGGGAAGAGACAAAAGCATCAAAGTCTTTTAAAGTCGATTCGCCAATAATATCATGTACAAATTAGTTTGGCATCATCAAGTAAAGACCAAGAGTTTAAACAGCAGGCTAATTTTATATCAGCTTATTTTTGTTGTAACTCGACCTCGACTCCAATCATTTATGGTTCATATATATATAGTCAGAATGACTATTCTTATATTATTGGAAGAACAGAATAATATTTTGAGGTAAAGAAGCATATTAAGTGTCGCAAGTTTTGCAGTTATTCCTCAATGAAATGCAGCAAAAATGTCTCGGACATCCTATACGTTCGTGCAGTTGAAAAACTTTACTATCAAAAATGGAAAGTAAACTTTGTATTATTTTCGTAATTTAAGATCATAACTGAGATAACTAAATCTTAGTCCTGATACAAACACAGAAATGAAAAACTGGTTCAGCCTTAATATGGTACTTAATCGCATTGTTTTGATTGCAACACAGCTTTGTCAAGAAATGAAGTATGTTACTGAAGTTGACACGAAATTGTTGTGTTTGAAAATATTGAGAAACTTGTTGTTATGGCTTGAATTACAATCCCGCTACCCAATTTTAGATTTAAAAATACGTATGGTGAAATAAGAATTATGGCAGTCGTATTAATTAAGAAATGTAATAGCAGTTGTATTTTGAACGTTATTTTAATTACATGTATATTTTCAACGCCGTTCTTAACTGATAACAAAGTTATCAATTCAGTTCGAGGTTAGTGCGTCAGATCAGAAGATCAGTTTTAATGTATGGCACCCAAAACTGTACGTGGTCCAGTAGGTCTAAGCGACAAAAACATTTCATACGCGAATTCTTCTTATGTTTTCGTTTCTGTGCCCAATAAAGCAGCTGGGAGTCAATTTTATTCCTTAATGACCAGTTTGAATGAAAATCACTTATCTTTATTCAGCTTGAAGGAACTTGAACTGTTAAAAACTGACTAATCTTAACTAATTCACACACACAAATTAAACTTAGCTGTGCATAAGATCGGCTATGCTCTGCCATAAATGCATTGTTTGCAAACAAAACTTAATGTTGTTAAAAACTTTATATTATCAAGGTTATATTTTCCAGTGATCCATATATGAAGTACTGATATATAAAAAATGACACGTGATAACTTCTCCAAAGTACGGCTGAAACAGAAGGCCTTCGTATCAACGGCGGCATGATAGTTCCAAAGACCGTGATGTTTGCGGGTCCATAATCACTAATTTGAATATGAGCTACAAAAAGATATTGGTTTTCCTTGGTCACCGCTTGTCCTGACAAAAACGCATTGTGAAAATGAGAGTGAAGAAATAACATGATCACTCTTTTTATCAAAAATTGTGTCGTTTTTAGGTGAGGCATCAGAATTATCATTTGTAGCGAAAATTAAAGTGAATCTTTAGCTTCTTTTCTATATTCACTGTGAATGCAAAAATCGCTTAGACATTCAACTATGCTAATTGAAAAATTAATTCTATAGTTTTCCATAGCCGAGAGTGTTGTGGAAATTATAAGCAGTTTCATTGTTTATCATTACACCTGAAGTTTGAGAATTAATAGTGCCCAATCAGTAGGGTTATTATTTGATGTGGATCGAGCAGCCAGCTAAACATACAATAATTACACAGACTGGCTTAGTTTCCAAAAAGAACTTATTTTCTCTCCATAATGAACTAAAGGACAAAATAATTCCAATCACTCAATTAAAGTATAATATTAACGGTTGAAATGTTTTGAAAACTGCATAACTGTGAGATCGCATCGGCTAATGTAATTTAAGTGATTCACCACTTACCGTAATACAGCCAGCTTTTTGCAGATGAACCATGATTTAGCAATAGAATTGAGTGTATCCGAAAATAAGAAACAAATGCGTTGCTTAAGTTTCAACTAAAATTGCAATATGGACTGACTGTGCTTTGCAATACTTACTCCACAGAGCCTCTCTGTCTATTGGAATATATTTGGTTGTTTCCAGTACCGAAACAACATTTTGAGATACGTTTTGACTAAATTAAACAGAAATATTTCTAAATTCACATACTTTTTAGGCTAGAGGTGCGATTCTCGTTTTAATGATTTGTGACTTTTTTGGCTTTCGTTCAATTTTTGGTTAGTCATAGTCATTACAAGACCTTTTCTTATTGAGTTTTGCTGGTGGCTACTTTCTAAGAACGACGAAGATACCACCAATAAAGTGCGGGTTTTCAAATACAATGATAAGTTTAGGAGACAAGGAAATGCAATCAGTTCGTTATTAACTGTGTATATGTGTATTCTACATACAGTTTTCAAAATAGCTTTCTGAAATTTGACTTGATGCAAAATGTCCGTTTCTGCTTGAGTCTCTTTTGATATGCAGTTCAAAATGACGGCTGATGCAAAATTACGGCTTCAATAACTTTATTAAAAAAATTACATATATGGGTTGACTTTGACAACAAAAGGTTGTCAATAACCCTATATCAATTTTATAAATTAAGGAGTCAGGACTCTGGAAACAGGATATGTTTTAACTTTTATCAAATAATATCACAAACTCATCCTTGGTGAACCATACAATCCAGATTGAACCGTACTTTCTTTCCCCGATATATTAAGAAACTCATTGTTAACGGGATAAATCATTCGTAAGGCTTGATCAGAGGATCTTTGTAAAACATCTCAGTGTTAAACTAGTTCACTGATAAAGTAGAACCCATAAACGCAAAATATTACTAGATCACCGACAACCAAGTGCGATATATTGGATTATTTTTATGGAGGAAATTACGTGTTGAGTCCTCAGGTTATTTAACTTTTACTAATGATGTGGTCTTAGCCCCAAGAAATATTATATAATAAGTAAACGTGCTCAGTGTTTTGTGGTGAATTTATCTGAATTGGTTTACTGTATATTGCGGCAATAAAGTACGAATAAATAAACCAGATTGTCTAAATACCTAAAACAAAATATGTTGGAAAATACAGAACATAAAATTAAATTCCCAGATGCCTATTTAAATTTTTTCGTGACAAAATAAAGATGCTGGCTAGAAAGAAAAGATGTTTTTAAAAAAGTTAAAAGCGATCATGAATTACCTATTGTTTTGGACCAACAGTAAGAAAGAAAAGGTCTCTCAAAATTATCTGCAAATATGGCGCTTCCGTTCAAGATCAGTTCCGCAGACGCTAATAGTATATAGGGCAAACATGTTATTGACCCATCTCAAAATACTAAAAGGTAGCTAATCGTCATTAAAACTACGATAATATTGGAAGCAACAACCAACATGTGAGACAAAGGTACTTCCACAGTCCATACCAATTCAAATTATACAAGATATCCGCTAGTTTTCTCAGCTCGTGTTATAGATGTCGCCTTCTTGAACGACGGAAACCGGCTGACAAAAATGAGAATTTGCCAGCTGACAGTTGATTGTGTTGCAACGAAGGCAGTTAATTTTCTGATTAAATGTGTTTCGCAGCCTCCTTTCCTTGTTCATTCAATTTGTACTTTATTAATTATAATGTTCACTTGAAAGAACTTTCACCATACTAACTTAAATTACTGAACCATTTGTTCACAAGTGAAAGTGTGCTATTAATTACAAGGTTTTATGTCATTCGAAATCTTCGGAACTGTACATCTTCAGTAAGGCCGGGTGGACTGAAGAACTCAACTGAAGTCACATATAGCCACTATTGATTCCGGCTATTCCAGTAAACACGTATAAATGTAACTCCTTTTGGTTAGGTAACTGTAGTTTTTACACTTTTTATGGTTTTTAAACTGCAGTAATTTCTAAAACAAGGAAGCTTTAGCACGGAGTGACAAAAATCTCTGACATGGAACCCTTAACAGTTATCATTCTATTTATTCAAACAAAATAAAAGGCGCATAAAATAAAAACGCTTTACAATACATTTAAACTGAAAAGTAAAGCATTGAAAACCAATTATATCAATATATTTTTTTATATATCCACGTTTTGTTAATTAATCAAGTTTTTCCAAACAGTACATATTTCTGATCATGAGCCATGTATTTCCCAAGCATCATGCTCCGACTAAGCTTTCTTCCCTTTTATTGGCGCGGAAACTATTTTGTTAAATGAAGTTGATTTTTTATGCACTTTACCTCAGTACTCGCTGACGCATTCAGTAGTTTGTTTAGAAAACTATTCAGTCATTAAAACTCTGATGGACTGTTTATTAGCGTAATGGTAACAAGTAACTAGCGGAGGGGTTGGCGCAGTGGTAAAGATCTCTGCCTCCCAACCAACCCAAAGGTTCCAGGTTCAATCCCCGGCAAGTTCACTCAGCTTTCCCTCCTCCCGGGGTCGGTAAAATAGGTACCAGCATTCCTGGACCGATTTAAAACGGCTGCCCGTTGCGCCTATATATGCTTCCGTTCCGCTGGGGGTAAACTGACCATTGTAAAACGCCTTCGAGCATTCATATGTAAAAGGCGTTATACAAATGTGCCACCTTACTTTTTTTACTTTTTAAAGTATTGATGCAGATTATACTTTCTGTACACTCTTAACAAAATGGATTTCTCGGCACTCGATGTTAAACCCAGCCATGCCCAGTTCAGGTTCTCCAATTAAGCTTCTCGTCGATCATAATTCACCATTGAATAACAAGAACTTGATGATGACAGTTTACTGGCCACTCCTGACTTCGATACCAAGGGAACAAATGCTGCAGCAGACTGGAATATTTGTGAAAACAGAACCCAGAACACATGAACATGTAATAATATATGAATTTTGCGACATAACTGGAACTAATATATACCTACTGTTCATTACTGGTAATCATTTTAATAATAATATAATCAGTGATTTGTTGGGACGATACCCAAGTGACCAGTTGCAGTCTATCTTTTGGGCTGCCCGCGAGTCGAGAAACTGATAAAAATTCATATAGATCAACTACCGACAGACGCGTGAAACAATGTTTTGACTTCCATTCAATATTCGTATTCATTTATACAAATAAGAAAGCTATTAAATTTTCAAATTTAACAACGGATGCTTTAGGTGAGCAGTCGATAAGCAACGTGCATTGATTGTAGCTGTTCATGCATGAATAATTTGATGGTACATTGTTTTCCGGCCAGGTCAAGCCTGTATTATAAATGCAATGCTTTTTCTGTAATAATTATCAAGCGCACAAGTCCGGATAGAAGATCGTTTATCGACCGTGTTTCCGTATCAGCGACCCGGCCATGCTTGAAGGTTTCAAAGCCAACACGGATGGACGCAGCGGAGCGCGATACCGATATGCGATATGGTCACAGAGCCGATAGGGACAACCGCATAACATAAACAGAGAAGGCTTAACGAAAAACTGAAGCCATTGAAATCGTAAAAACATTGCCCAAGCCCGGATCAACTGCTTCCTGGCCCCCTTCATACAGTTTAGTCAAGTTGATACTGTCGAATTTAATTAAAAGTGCAAATAGTTGTTTACTGAAATGTAATGTTAATTATATTTTTAAAAATTATATAGTCTAAAACTAAATATGTCAAACAATTTTAGCAGAATTACCGTCGAATAGTTTTAACAAGAACCTAACCTTACGTTGGGCTTTAAAAACATCATTCCTACCATATTTTATCAACTTTTCATCTTGAAAGACGTTGTAATATATTCGAAGTAGGGAATGACATGAAATATAAGGGAATGAGAGAGTATAAAGGGGAATAAGCAATAAAAAGGGGAATAACTGGAAGTATAAGGGAATAACAGAGTATAAAGGGGAATAAGTAATAAAAAGGGGAATAACATGAGATATAAGGGAATAACAGAGTATAAAGCGGAATAAGTAATAAAAAGGGGAATAACATGAAATATAAGGGAATAACAGAGTATAAAGGGGAATATGCAAGAGGAGGTAGTACGGGGGAATAAGAGGAAATAAAGGAGAATA
>JANSTR010014456.1:0-22516 GCA_025434805.1 Antipathozoanthus remengesaui | reverse complement strand
ATAGGAAAGCTATGGAGACAGTTTAGGAGAATTTAGCAACACACCAATTGTCGTGTTTGGGGCTGAAAGGGTTAAACCCGAAGACCTTAAGTAATGGTTACACGTTGAACCTCAGACCCTTTTTACAGTGTTTCTCTCTTGCGGCGACTGTTTATATATATATTGATAACCTAAGAGATTAAATGGGTAATACATGCTATTAATGACGCTCGTAGAAGCTCGAACTATTCTGCTGAATCTGTTGTTAGTGTTCTTTTCCAATGCTACATTAGAGTAATAAAGAAGTATACAATGTGGGCAAGGAAATGTGGCAAGTCGCACTGATTAGTTACCCCATGAACTCTACTGCTGTGAAACTGCATGGTCATTAGAGACAGCTAGATACCGGTAGTAAGAAAATTTGCCAATTATCTACCGTACTTAGAAGAATTGCAAATTGAAAAAGAAGCTTGATGAGAATCAATCGTGACTCTTACGCTCTATAGTCAAATCCACTTCCACTGCACCAACGACTTAATTCACTCCTGACTACTCAAATTTATTGTATAATTGACCAAATGTTCCTTTTGGTAGAGTCCAGTACCATTACACTTTTCAATTTACCAGAGTTACCAGTCTTTCCCGGTAAGCGGTGGTCATGCTGCAGTAGGCGTGAAAATCGGGCGTTTACGTGATATCAAAAATCCTGCGTTTTTGACAGGTTTGAGATTTGTTGAAACTTGGCTTATAACCTGTTTCAAGGAATCCACAAATGGTGGCCATGCTATTATAATTTGCTGGGTTATCGCCATTGTACTCCTATTGGATTTTTCCAAGGCCAATGTGGAAATATATTTTTAAATATTGAGACTTCAATACTGGCGAGACTGCAGACAGAGCCTTATAGTTATATATTACAAGTCGAGACCTAAATATATTTTTCCATATTCGACGAGGATGAATCTACCCTGAGTGCCAGAGATACGGCTCGCTGCTTTTTGCTTTGAATCTGCCGTGTTATGAAAATCGAGAATGAGCAGAAGCTTCCTCTCACCTCTGGCCGCGATCGTGAGATCTTTTGAACATGCCGAACGAATCAGTCTCGAAGCTAGCGTTCATAAGACGTTTTCTGAAAGAAGAGTAAGTCAGTGCAATCACGCGGTTCTGGAAAGTGTATAATATTTCAAGTCGTGCCGAACATTAAACTTTGCTCGTTGCTGGCAGCCAAAGGATTCGACAATACTCGCGATCCGGTACTTATACTCACGAGCTGTCAAACTCTTGCTCCCCATGAACTCAGTGAAACATTACATGTAATTAACTTTATTTTTGCCATCGTGACAAAATTCGGTTTGCCAAGTTTCTAAAAAAGGCGATTGCACATGATGTCAATCACAACCTGAAGGGATTAACTTGAGCGTGGAAGTGAGGTTTGCTCCCAGAGGTCAACTAGCCTTCGTCGCTTGCTTGCTGCGGGACTCGCGCTCTTTTGCCGGCCTCCCTGGCCACACAGCGAGTTTATTACCTCAGGTCTCCGAATAAAATTTTAAACACGGACTTTGGTTTGCTGACTTCCAATAAACGATCTTCTTCGACTTGGCCATGATTCAGTCGAAAGACGAAGGTCACTACAATCACTGCCAGTGAAATTACATCGGTGAACAGAAATGATTGAGAAACCGTCACGCTATATCCTCAAAACCGGCTATAGATCACGTGCAAACATTCCAATAGTTTGCTGTCCAATATGGACGACGGACGGACGACGGACCAGCGAAGCCTGAAGGACTGACTCACGAAATGGTCCGTCGTCTATGAGCGAGAAAACGTCTGGCACCAAGGGTAAATGCAGTTCGCAATAATATTTTGAAATAGTCGCAGAAAGCGAGAAAGATGATTTAGATATAATTATAATATATAAGCCCGTTATATGTCTTATTTTTTGTATTTCTTACTTATTCTGTGAAAGAGCATGCACTTACGAGAAACATACCAAGCTCACAAATATGGCTGCTAAAAAGCAAACCCTTCTTGTCATCTATTTACGGTCGATCAAAGGTATGGTTGCACAGTTACTTTAAATTTAAGGCGCAATATACGTCTACCGCATGTGCAGTTAATGTGTGTGCTATTCAATCTCCTCTCCCCTGGGCACGTCTGTTCTCGGCCCTTCGTTTCCAATCTATGAGTAAAGTAGGGTCTGAGGTCAAAAATGTGTCATATTAGTAACTGAATCAATCAGTGCTTGACGTGAAAATTCTCCAGCAGCCAACTAGCTTTTCTTATAACAAACAAATTTTGAGTGCCATTCAGTTGTTAATTGCAACGGCAATAGTTCTTGTAAGTTGTTCTTGTACTATATTTCAGTAAAGTACTTGAGACAAATCCGCATCTACTCCGCTATTTCTAATTGGCTGCTGTCTCGTTCCCAAAGCACACGTTCCCCACTTTTTTCGTACCCTGCTGGACAGGCGGAACGTGGGCTCTGGCAACGAGAAAAGCAAAAGAAATTTAAAATATGTGATTATTTTACCGCCAACATCCTTCTCTTGCTTGTTCAGGATGGCTTGTGGAATTTGATGTGTCAAGGAGGCAATCTTCACTTGTTCTCAGTTTGTTCTTACTTTTTTAGGAAAACTGTTACAAATATAGTACAAGTCGACTATGCTGGTTACTCAGAATGCAGTTTTTAAGGTATCGACTACGATCTGAGCTGCACAACTGGGTCAGTTTCATTGTTGTCAGTTTGAAATGCCAAACAGGGGTCGTGGTGCCAACTGAATTGGAAATAGATTGTATAGATTGTATAGATTGTTAACCTTGACAGCAGACACTTGCTTGTTTTAACAAGAATCGCATAGCAGGGATGAATCACGCAAGCTGATTGGCTAATCGACCAATTGAGGAGGAAATATTTAACGTGGAATTGCACTAGTGCGTATCCAGCATGGAATTGCACTCAACTTGAGCCGCGTGCGCGCGCCCTTCAAACTTTCTCGCAAAATGTTGCGGCTCACCAGTCGGTTGACAGAACACTGAAATGGTTTTCGCGCGCTCGAAACTTTCCAGATTTTACATGTATATAGCACTAAAAGACGATCCAAGTTTATATACACTCATTAATTTAATTGCGTTCTGTCAAGGAAAATTCACTGCCTGATTCGAGTATTCCCCGTTAAATTTCACTCAAAAAATCATGTTGCACCAATCGCTTCGCGATTCGTTTAATATTATTTTTGTAGTGAAATACCCGCGTCGGCGCAATGAATTTTCCTATATTACTGATCTTGCGATGTGGTGATCACTAGCAATGGTTATTTACCGAGCGGCGATGTACGTATCCACCCCCCTCCCCCCACTGACGGGATAATTGTGTAAGTATGTACGGATCCTCTGCTGTTCACCCCCACTGAGGGGATAATTGTGTAAGTATGGACCAAACAAGTGTTTAACGGAGTCGTAGCAGCATTCATAAAACAAGAAAACAACCTATTTTTGCTGATAGGCTGATTTTAGCGCAAAGCAAAATTCAATAAACATAGTTGGAATATAATATGGCACGGAAACCGCAACAGTCAACAGTACAGCCAATCACTGCAGTCCCACTATCGATGTGGGTTTGGTTCTATTACGCAATGAGTGTTGTATATAAAATATTGATTATATTTTGGTGATTGTATTAGTACTGAGAAAATCTCGATTTCTTCATGTGCGTCTAGTTTAGTCTTACTGTTTGATTTCCGGGCAAGATTCAAAATTGGTATACAGCAGTTGAATGGAGCCTTACACTGTTACAGGATGCCAACGAGTGTTGCAAAACCAAAAACTTTAAGAAACGGTATAAATTTTTGTCTGAGGCAAACGTGCTTGACTTGAGAGTATGAGTTAAGAATTATGGCCGTGCAGGTGCATTCAAATCTGTGAAACGAACGTTTCTTAATTGGGCATGGAATTGAAATTCGATCAAATGAAAACAAAGTATTTTGGCAAAAATATGACTAAGAAATAGTTTTTAATTATTTTTTCTTCTCTAAATGACTGAAGTCATCTATCAATTGAATAACTATGTCTATTACTCAGTAATAGACTGCCATACTCTTTCTTTTACGAGATTCAATAAAGATAAACATTTCATTACCTTTAGGCCTTGAGCTTTACCGCAGGATAGCTTTTGTTCATCCAAATGACAACTCTGTTATCATTTAAATAAGATAATTGCTTAGAATAACTTCAGCCAATTCATGCCTCAATTGATGAGTCGTAAGGCGCCTTCTTCGCTCATAGTTTTTTGGCTGGTTTCGCGGTACCACTCGAACAACGAGCAGGCTAATGAGACGGCAGTATTATTTCAGTGCCTAAAAAGGAATTTTTATTTCCCACGAAGTACAACGATATTATCTATCTCGAATAAGATTTCTTTAGTTTTATGATCAACAGATATATCGACGTTTCGAAGATCTGTTTCATTAGTAAGAAAAACAAAAATTAATAGACTCGTCTGACAATTAATCACGAAGATGGCCATAGTGGTTGATAAGCTATCTCTCAACATATGCTATTTGCATCGTGCTGTTGACAGTAGAAATAATTCAACTACGCGGTTTCATCCTGATCTTTTGGACCGATTAGAATGAGGTATTCAACTTTTGTATTTTAAGTGAAAACCCGCCTGAAATAACATCTTCTGATCAAATAATGGTTTTGCAAGTACAACGATATTTTTAAATGACCAAGAAGTGAAGAACTGGCGGAGAGTGGTAAGCGAAAAGTATTTCGCTTCGGCTTGCTGACGATTTAATCGTCGACAAAGTCCAGCTTTTAAAAGTTATCTTTCAGAGAATTCTGTGCTATAGTTTTTACAGTTTCATACAGAAAAGAACAGCGATAAGAAATGGCTTTGCAATTCCGGTAAAGTGATTGTAAGCACTTTCATATCCATTCAATGTTAAATGAAGTTCTCTGTCAAGCACTATCTGCAGTATCTTGTACCACGCCGCGAATTAAAACAAATGCATCATTTTTCTAATGCCAATATAGCGTTTTCGTGAGGCACCCCTTGACTTTTTGCAATAGCTTCAAATAAGAAAAGCGCGTTTCTATTCTGTTGTCAATCAAACGCAGTGAGTGTTTGTCACATGCTCTCACTGTAGTCCTGCGTTCAATCAGCAGGAAGCAGCTTTCTCTTTTGACCGCCTTCAGTATTTGCGCCACAACTCAGACACAATATATTATAAAAATATCGGCATAATTTTGATTCCAATTACAAACCCTTGTGTTTCTGGACCATCCCCCAAAACACTTAGTATTCTCTACAGCGCTCTCTAGGATAACAGAATTATATATGCTTGAGAGTGATTAGGTATAAATCTGAAATTCCGAGAAAGCAGTCCTGAGGCAGCTAGCTAGCGTCCTATCAGATCATATAGCCTTTTATAGGCGGTTACTCTGCCTTTTTTTTAAAAGACAGGTAAAATACCTGCCTTCAATATTGTGAATAGAATATCGTATAAATTTACCCGAATGGTTTCCTATATATATTGAGGTTGAAGCACGGTCCATTGCCGTACATCCCTTCAATTTTGATAGGATAATGTACGAATATTTTCGACGATGCTCGTTCTTAAGCTTCCTTTTCGGCAATCGCTCAGTAAGGCATCAAACCAACCGGTCACGTTTAAATCGCAGTAATAAAAAGTCTGTATATTCCCAACTAATGATACTGGCATCACCATTTTAATAAAAATGTTAACTGTTTCTCGCCTTTAGTGGTATGAAATACGAGAGTACGAATCTGCCTGGCATGGTATGGAATACCATAGGTTTCCATGTATCGTTTACACATATACACTCTCATTCTATAGAATGAAAATACAAAAAAAAATATGTTAGCCAGTTGATTTTGCACAGTGCGGGGGTGAGGTTCACTTTGCATGATATTATTACTAAGGAAACGATTTAGTTCTGCAGTAATTTGGGAAACAACTCCTTTCACTTTGAGTTATATCAGTTCCGTGTTACAAATAAAGTTATATATAATGAATATTTCAATAAGGTACAGCAGCTTATGTAATCTACATTTGTTCACGGTAACTGCTAAATCTGATTCAGAATTGAGTATATCTTCCAGAATGGGAGAACCTGTGCCGGAAACACCACCCTAGTACCCTAGTGGGCGAAGTCGCACGCGAATGAAACTCGATATTATGTAAAGGCTGGATTTTCAAGAAGGGCTGTTCAAAGGCAACAGTCCGTTACGTGAACAGCAACAAGCGTTTGAAACGTACAGAAAATGTTTGTATATGTTCTTCGACATCAGTCAATAATCATACTGTATATTTGAAGTGTAGCTTTTTCTCAAATGCCGTTTGTTAATCCCAATAAATCCTTGAGTTGACGTTTAATCAAACCTCACCCACTCGTCACAATACACTCAAGGTAAATCGTCTCCTCTCAAAGAGTCAAGGATTACATTCTGAGTCAATACAACTTCTGAGGTGAATGCCAAAAATCTCTTGGCATTAGGTCTATTGCGTGGGGCTCAAAAAATCAAACAATATCAAGATTAAAAGTCGATTTTATGTTTGCCAAACAGGCCTTTTTGCGTTTCTCGACATGTGGCCGCGCCGGTTCGTTCCGTGTTTCTCAAACTTCTGTTAAGATGTTTTTGAAGTGATAATACAGTAAAGAATAATTAGATCGAACGTGCACCACTTAGAAAATTCAATGCATTGTTACAACATGGATTCAGACGAGCGCCGGAAATTTCTAGCTCAAAGAATAAATTCGTAATTTTTACCTCGTGCAACCACCACATGCAACGAAACGACCAATATAATTAAGCCTTTTCGAAAGCAAGAGCGAATATTGATCTTTGTTCATCTGCCCACGGCTGTTTTTATTTGTCTCGTGATGAACTTATCCGGGTGATGCAACGATTTTTACAAGTTTCTTTGAAATTGCATTTTACCTAAACTAGGGTAATCTTCTAAACTTTTCGGTCGGCCATATCAAAGATTAATTGATATACAAATCCCTAGCGGTTTTTATCCAAGATTCAACGTTTTTTATAAGTTTCTATGAAATTGCATTTTACCTAAACTAGGGTAATCTTCTAAACTTTTCAGTCGGTCATATCAAAGAGTAATTGATATATAAATCCCTAGCGGTTTTTATTCAAGATTCAATATTTAATTTCTAGAAAGTATTGTAGCCTGCAAAGACTCGTAATTAATTTGAGCATCAAAAAATTAGTTTTGTCCTCACAGTTCATTATGTAAACCAGAAAAATTCAAAACCCCGCTTTTCTTCGGTCAAGTTTCAAATACTAAAGAGCCCAAACTCACCAATAGTGTACAAACTGTACGACTTTATTTATTGCTAAAAACTTACATACTAACTGTGCCTGGAAGGCACTGAACGACTACAAGCTTCAACTGCCAAAAGAAACTTTAATTTATTGAGTATTAAATAGGACAAATAAATAGCTTTTCGATCGTTGTTAACAGATCGGAAACTGATTATGCTGCAAGTTCGGCCGTGCTGGCTGGCCTAATCATCAGACGCCCATACCATCTGATCATAATCTGACGCCGCGTACGCGAACGATGTCATCGTAATTATTATATAACCCAAACCACATTGATTTGAGCCTCAATTGGGCTAATTTTCATAGTCTCAAAAACCCCTGACCCTCTAGCCCCCTTGTGAAAATCTAAATTGTCAGTTTTGTTCCTACAGAAGCAAAATATTTCATTGTTTTTCATTTCTTTTTAGAAAGCCAATGAAGATATAGCCAGACACCTAAACTTGACCCCGTTCGATAACATCGGAATACAGTGAATGTTGTTCTAACCGTGTCTCTCATCTGGCATAACAGCCATAATCTGAAGCTTATTTTCGCCTGTGTCAGTAAACCTCGCCGGCCACAAATCTTAACTGAAATCCAAATGGTTGCCTTTCTTGAGGAAATAATGGCGAAAAAAAATTCCATTACAACAATTTTTTAAACGGGTTAAAACGTGTCTGATTTAAATTGATGGGTCGCGGCCATCAGATCAGTGACTGACATAGAAAATGTGAATATGAATGCTGTATACAGAAAAAGCCAACAGAATCAGTTATAATGCATATCGTTTTCACGCAAAGCTGTGATGTTGAAGGCGCTCAACATGAATGAACATGTGGTCAGAAATACTCGATAATGTTCGTCTGTTAAAGTACCACGAAAAATTGTGGTATTTGGTAGTTTTGAGTTATGAGATGACCAGGGTTTAAGAGGATCAGAAATGATAATATAATTATTATTGCAGCAATAATAGTAATTCAACACTGTTCATCTGAACGGATAAAGCACTGAATATTCCCACTGCAAGCACCAGTCACTTCATCTCGCACATTCTGTGCGTTCTCCGAGCGTCATTTCGCAGCTGGAACAAGTCTACGATCCAATTCTGAAAATTACCTGATCCCAGTGTGAAGAGACGCGTTCCCGCGGCTAGAATATGCATCTCCACAATGGCAATAGCTCCAGTATCGTACAGTACCCCAGCAGGAGAAAAGCGTACAGGCCTATTCAAGGATTTGAGCAAATAGTTCACAAGGAAAGCCCGGTCACTGTCGTTCCCATCGTTGATTAACGTATCGGAGCCATAATCTGTCAAATCTGACGCTAAAAATACCTTTGGTACTTTATACCTCGTTTGTGCTTCCTGAACACGCTTTACAAGCTTCCTGATACAGCGCAAAGTAACATTAATGCCTTTCCAAAGATAATGTCTTTCTGCGCGCACGTGAACTGCAATAAATTTCTTTCCAAGAAAGTTTTCGACGAAATTCGCCGCGATTTCAAGAAGACGGTAGTTAAATTTTATTTCTGATAAACTTATAGGTTTGGTGATTGACGAATTCAAGCGAAAATGGGACCGATTCGTGCCATTGCCTTTCCATAGAACTATCCCCAGGCAAGAGCACCGCTTCAAAATCTTTTTCTCTAGCTCTTCCATAGTTCTAATGATTTCTGGATCAACGCATATGTAACGACTTATCTTAAATCCGAGCTGCTTGGCTAATTTAGACTTCTTTACAAAAGGACATTGTATCCAGCCTCCATTCGCACGAGCCTGACGATACACAAAACTTGCCTCGCTTTCTTCCAGATTGTACCAGCTCGACAAAGATTGCATTGAACCCAAATCGCGGTAAAGAAAATGTACAAGAACATTTATTCGATTATTGCAGTTCTTGGCGAAGTCCTGTAGGTTTGTGAGCGTGCCATAGCCCCGAGTTCTAAGCTGTGTATTGAAGTGGTTGGTGTTATAATAGTAGCTTAACGGTGCAAAATTCACGCCATAAGTTTTTCTCCAGTGATGACTCACACCGCCGGGCAAGCCTGACATGCGAGAATTGTTCACAAACGGAGCCACAATTCTTCGATTCTCATACTTGGCAAACGAAGCCAAAGCGAGAAGATTGTTTGTTGTCATTCCCAACTGTTCATAATAGCGAAATACAAACACGAATTTTCGCCTTGATTTCCCACGCTTCACGTCCTTATTTGTAATGTTTTCATTATCTGCCCACTGTTCATCTATTTTAATATTATTACGATCATCAAGGATGAACTCTCGATTTGAATATGGTGTCTCTCCTTTTGCAACTTGTAAATCGCTTAGTAGATTCTGACTAGAAATCGTTTCCGGATTATTAACCCATGCAAGTTTATAGCTAACTTTCATCAGTGGTTCACCAGTTTCACCTTGAAGCTTCAGAGAGAGATCCGTCGGGAACTTCGACGTAGAGTATTGAAGCAGTGAATACTTCATATTGCGAAGGTTGACAACTACAAAACAGATTACATAGAAGAGAAATATAGAGATGATTAAAGATAGCCATCGCGTCTTCACCCTTGTACAAAACCAGAAACAATTCGAGATGATAAATCGTCTCGCAGACACCATGTGGGCCTCCGTCGTTGAAGCAGCATTCGAGTGTTTCATCAAACAGCGAGCAGTTTCGCTCTGGATTTCCTTCGAGTGAATAATCGCCTCCACTTTGACTATGCAAATGAATTATATTTCTTTTGCCAAAGCCACGAACGGCAGGATTGCTCGCTGTTGACGTCGCACTGTGAATTCACTGTTGTTTTTGTACTGAAAGCAACTTGAACTTCTGCGGGACACCGAGAAATAAACAAAAGTAAACTTGAACAAGCTCTTCTTCTGATTTCACCAATACGGCACCGATTTAATGCGTTAACTCTCTTCATCAGTCAACGGAAAATAATCGCACTTAAATTCAAGTTCCTTTTCGTGTGAGAATTTACTGCCAACGACTGCACTGTCCACTTCTCATATCCTGAAACCAATATATATCTCGTTGCTGCGGGTTGTCGGCTCCGATGGCATCTGTCAACAAATTCAGTTCAAAGTGCTGTGTTATATGGTGTCGTTTGTGACCAAATCGATGGTCACGTGAACATATTTAAATTCTCAAAGCACTTGTCTTGTTTTCTTGAGTGACAAGAGGTTTATCTAGTGATCAGAGAATAACACTCGAGTAGTGTGCGGGTAACAAAATAGACCTTCTGAAGCATATAAAATCAACCATTGATAGATAAGCCATTGATTTCACTTTTGTTTAGCAAAGTAAACACACGCAACATATACAGCTGTGAACTACAATTTAAACAATCCTTCGTTTGCATTAAAAAGCACTGCGGGTAAGAAATTCCACTGTCAGAAATGGTTTAAGAATCTATTCTCCGCCGAGAGCGAAGCAAAGAATTGACTCAGCGTGAGAGATGGAAACGTTCTGGAGGACCACGACATGAAAGCAACAAACAACCATATCAGTTGGATAAAGCTTTCTCTTGGCGCGAATTGTACTCAAAGAAATACATTCCCTTGTGCTTTCCTGGAGGTGTGGAAAGCGATTAAATTTTATGTAAACAATGTGGTACTGCTGCGAACAGTATTTTGTTTGTATTGGAGGGGATTGGTGTAAATTGGATCCTGTAATTGATTCAAGTCATCAAGCGAAATACTCCACGCTGCTTCTTTTGAAACGCTTTATGCACCAGTCGAGGACAGATAACCTACAAAAACTACTTTGATATCTGTTACTGAACATCTGAAGTGATTTACCTGGCTTGCCTCTTTCAAAACAAAACCATGGTCACTCCATCGTTTCGAATTAATTTAGAAAACACATGCAGTCATTCATGTGTTCCACGTCTTTTATTTATATTGATTCCATTCTTTGTTTTCTTGATTCCATGGAATATAAACAACACCTCCAATTTATAAGGACCTGCGGACAAAACGCAGGAGAAATGCAGGATCTTGCTACTCAAAGCCAATTCTCTCATTTCTCAACGGCTGCCTATGATTTTTTTCACCGGAGGCGCTACTCAACTTAAATCCTTACTTGTGTAGCATTGCCGTTAACAATTCAATTTGAAAGGGAATGAGTTCAGTAGTAATTTTCCAGATACAAAAAGTTTTAAATTAAATTTGGTGTTTAAATAACTTGATAACTTCTACTAACGAAATCTCAGACGCAATTTCCGTTTTTCTGAGACAATAATCCAGGGCTTTCATGTTATCAGATGGCAGCAAGAAGCGCCGACAATATTCAATCAATATCTGCCGCATGAATATCACCTATACAAATATATGTGGAGACAGGCATTATAATTCCGTATTTTACCAATATTCATATATATAAATATTTATATCTTCAATATTGAGTCAGGCAATAGATTTCCAACGCTGATTGTGCACACTATTTAAAGTATACTCTATATGTACTTCATATATATCATATATACCGAACTCTATAGTTGAGTTTATGTGAGATGAGTTGTTGAGTTTCTTGTTGAGTTTCACTTTTTAGATCGGCATAATAAAAGATTTAAATACAAATATATTCTAACTTTAAGTTACCGTTTAGTTTTAATATTTCATCTACATACAAACTATTATTGTAGCATTTATGTATGTAGAACTAGACAACAAGTTTAGATGCATATTGGACTGGTTGGGCAGCGCTCGAAATTCTTACACCACCAACCCCACGGCAAAAAGCATGCCACACCAGCCATTGTTGAACAAACCGCTTTTTCAACTTGCTCGCCCACGCAGGAAAAACAGGGTTCTTAAAAGAAAAAACTAGCCTTTCATTGAGTAATATTTTCGTCACGTTCTGTATGTCGCAAGCAAAACTGTGAGTTGTGTTCTCTGTTGTTCACTTACTTATATTTCCATGTATACGACTGCCTCGACTCGCTTGTTTTAGACAATGATTTTGAAATATAATCGAAATTTTGGCATCTATTCGATCAAGTTTATTTTAACTTAAATATTAAGTTTAAGACATATATCAATGTATGTTGTTCAGTAGTATGAAGGAAAAAATAAATGGTTATCAGAAAAAATTGGTATATGCCCCGAGCGAGTATCGAATCCACGTCTCCCTGTATTCTAGTCAGGAGTGTAAACCACTACACCATCAGGGACCACCACGCTGGCAAAGTAGCAATCTCACGATTAGTTGAGTTGGTTAACGCGTGAGGATTCTTCAAACATTGAGTTGCTGCCTGTAAAACGAGACAATGCATTAACATACCAGTTGCTGCTACTATGGCAGAAATTACTTGATATCGCTTTGCTTTTTCCAAGAGAGAATTTTGGGTTATGTCCTGGAAAAATAGATTCTCTACCTGAAGAACTACAAGAAAACTCCTAGAATTTTGGAATCATCAATCAGTGAGCACCATGTGTCATAACAAGGCCGTCACCTCATAACCAATCAATCATAACCAATCAATCTGTCCTCTGTATAATGTGAGGAGACATTAAGATGCATGCTTGTGAATACATGTAGGGTGGGACTGAAAGAGTTGAGCAGAATTTGTATAACCAATTGCGCCGTTGAGGTTGAGCCAGTTAATCGGTACTTAGAGAAACAGAAACATCGATGCTGTATATTGGGGATATGAACATAATAAAAAGCTGTATATTGTTGTAATATGAACATAATAAAAAATATAATAGTAAACAAACCATATCTGTTTTATCATTAAAATATGATGGTAACAATAGCTTTTAGTTGAAAACCACACCTGTTAATGTTGTTGTTATAGCGATCAATGTTAAGTACGGAGTGATAAATGCTTGTAAAACTGCAGTGAACGCGCGGAGTATACTGAATTAGTGACCTTTTAAAGGCCAATTTGATTGCATATCATGTGATATACACATTCCAACGGCAGAGTAGAAATGTATATTGCATGTTAAGAGCCTGTTTATTTAATAACCAATAAAGAAGTTCACCTTTTAACCAAAACATTTTGCTACTCACAGCAAGCTCAGTAAACGTGATCTCGTAAATTTAATTTTTCACCTGCATTTTGTAGCGGTAGTTGTTCCACTAATAATAGATGATCGTTTCGAATTTCTCGCTTAGAAGGTTATCTTAGAGCTGTTCAAGGCCAATTTATTCCAGTTGAAGAGAGAGCATAAGTTTCAAACATGATCATCGTTAAGGTAAGGTCTGTTTTGAAATCGGATCAATCGAGCATAGTTAATGAGCGTACTTCAGTGAACCTCTCGTTTACGTTTGACTGACTACCAGCTCTTGTGTGCGATGACTACGTGCGTAGGACGCTAAGAAAGCTTTCGTACCAATTAGCTTCTAAAAGCCCAAGCTTTTGTAATTAATTGGGGATGAATTTAGACTCTGTTTAGTTTACGGAAGATTGTCTTGTTAATGTGGGTCTTCACTCGTGTCATAAAACAATTTTTGGTATAACGCATTTTTAAATTATGTTTGCCTTTTTCAAGTAACAAGATGAAGAAATAAGAGTATGCAAGAACTGTGCTTCGCAGTTCGCTTCTTATACATGTTTTTCAACTATTCTGCTGGAAGATCCACATTTCTTGTAAATATTAACGCGGTAAAAATCAAGAGCGTTACAGGTAGAAAACTCTTATTATTTTGTTTTAATAAATTTGTTTCAGTTATTCTACTTGAAATGCGTCGGTAAATTTCGAGTTAAAACAATGGAAACCCCCTGTCTAATATATCTTAAAACATTTAGTCAGTTAAAATGTTTCTCTACCGGTATTTAAGATCGAAATGCATTCGTGGATTAGGCGAAAGAGGTTATGTACATGAGTGTGAGAAAATCTGTTTGTGTTGACAAATACTCGTAGTTTGCAAGTGTAAAGCTTAAAAATTAAAAAGCTGTTAGATACTTGTAGTTTCCAAGTGTAGAGCGTAAATTAAAAAACTTTTAGGAACCGTTGCTATTGAAGTAAGCTAAAGAAAGTCAAAACAAGAAACTTCAAATTATATATGAAGTTCAGTTAAACTCATATACAAGTTTAGCAAAGTTGTCCTAGCATCAGTCAGTAATTTTATAACAAGATTTATTGATAGATTAAAATCTATAGGAGAATATCCATTTGTTTTCGAAAAGCTTTTGAATAACTTATAACTTTCCCCCAAAACTAATATATTAAAATTTTAAACGTATTTGTGTGCTGTGAAAATGACGAGCAAATCGATCCGATTAACTATTTTGTACTTTACTATCTTCTAATTCACTTCTTTTACTTTATTTTATCTTATATATCTTGAAAAACCTCAGCATATATTTTACAAGTTAGTTTTGTGATCTAGCAAGCTTTGCGATGCAGTTTTTATGTTCCCTTATAAAATACATAAGTTGTGTAATTTAGGCAAGCTAATTGTTTCTCGCATGTTTTCATTAAACTAATTCAAATGTTGGTAATTTAAATAGTTTTTAAAACTTCAAGTTGTTTGCGGTTTTATTCATAAATAACTAATGTATGGCTTACCACAGTTATGGAATTCATGTAAACATCTGCCGGTCGAATGAAACTCCCTCGGCGATCTGACCTATGCATGCCAAGTTTATGCATGTTTGGTTATTCCTCAAAACAACACGTTTAGTATTTTGACTTTCTGAAATTCATTTGATAATATTGTCATCCATTTAGCATCTGGATGCGTTAGTAGTATGTTCTGTATAATTACGTGTTCCCATTGATCGACGTTCATATCCTGTAATAAGAAAACAAGCCTAAGGACTTCCACAGACGAGGGAAAGAGCTATCGTAACTACTTAGTTGTCAATAACAATAAGTAATCGATAACGTAAAATTCCTGTGTTGTGGTACAAGTTATCGATAACAAACTGATGGATGCTCGACAGCACATATTGAATTTTAAGCGCGACCTTTAACTTAGTTAATATAGAGGGACAATGCCGGGTAGGTTTATTCTTATTTAATGATTGTGAGATATTCAAACTCATTTGCCAACACATGTCAAAAAAAGGCTACACAAAGGGCTTCTAAGTAACTAAAATGTTTTTAGTGGTCCAAATAAAGTCATTCATATCAAATCTTGACTACGTGGCTGTTACGCGCTTTGAACACCTGATTGAACTGTTCATACATCATCCCAGAAGACTTTGCGCGCACAAAAGGTCATTTCTCACAAAATGACCACCATTTTCACTCGTTGGTCGTGAGAATGGTCTTAGTACATTATAAATTTGTAATCTTTGATGGTATTTATCAGCTTGAGTTGTAAAAGGGCTGGTAAGCAACTCCTTTTATTGAATGTAATTACAAGAACAGACAACAACAGTAGTAAACCCCTCCCCATTAGCTCATTGCGGAATGTTAGGAACCTGTCTGTTTTATATTTTATTTTGCCGAATTTGTTTCTTCAAAGAAACAAGCAAACAACAGCAGTAGTAAACCCTTCCCCCATTAGCTCATTGCGGAATGTTAGGAACCTGTCTAATTTATATTTTATTTTGCTGAATTCGTTGCTTCAAAGAAATGAGCAAACATTATACACTTAATTGGTGCTCACGGCGAAAACATCTGTTTGTTTTCCGAAAATCTCGATGTTTCCCGAGACGAAATAGAGGAAAACATCGATATTCGAGGGAAACAAAATAGATGTTTTCCGAGGAAGCAGCAATTAAGTGTTTTGTTTTTACCGTGAACAAAATAAACCAGTTATTAAAACAAAGCAAATTTTCCCGCTCTCAAACGTGACAACGCAACAGCAATGTTCACCGGCTGGTTAACAATGCGATTTTGACCAGCAGGGGAACATTTGATTCGAACTCATCCACGTGACCTCGATTTAGCCAATGAGATTGCGCGTTTGAACTCTTATCACTAGTTTCGTGACGCCCTATGGGATTGCGCCTTTAGAACGGGTGGAACGACAGCTAGTAATTGGTTACCTCTTAACACGTGACAAACAACCGTTTGCCTGGTTTACACATTCACCATACCTTAATGGTTCTAATGAGTTTGATCTGGTTCTCCTTCAAATACTGTCGGAAATATTTCTTCAGTTTAACAACATGACCCCTGAGAACAACTCCAACCGTAAAAGGATAGGCAATTTGTTTGTCGACGCTAGCCCAGGAGTCATTAAACACTTCTCTTCTGAATTCTGCGAGGTTGATATCTATAATAATACTGTCCACATTTCCCCTCTGAAGTGCTTTCTCCAACATTGTCACGTTTGGAAGAACTTTTTCTGAAAGCGTTAAATTAACGCTATTAATTAGCAATACGAGTTCTAAATGGTGCTTAATACTAATTAGGGTAAACATCATTAGGTGATGATCCTCCTTAGTTAAAATAGTTAAGGGTATACTATTCAACAGGTTCATTTATTTTATCAATATATATACGGTAATTCACTTATTTGTAAATGAAAGAAACAATAAATCGCATGTTGAATTCCTAAGCGTGATAACGTCAAGATTGTTAGAATGTTAGGTGAAAGGTTGTAAGAACCCTAGTATATATAAGATTTAAGAGTATTCTTATATTTGAAAGGATATATAGAGGATATTACTTGACCAACCGGAGATATACGAATTTTTTTTTCGGATGTTAAAGGAATATTTCACGAGTAAGCGCAGCGAAAGATGAAATAATTTTCAACATGAGAAGATAAATATTGTATGACCAAGCGTACATCAGTAGAAAAGAAATACCAAAACCTTTCACTTTTTCATAAATTTTTGTAGTTGAAAAGGCTTAATATGTAGCCATAGCAACTGTGTTATTTTCATGCATGAAGATATGATGTTTTAGTGTGAAAGCTCATGCGGTGTTTAATTAACAATAGGGAGTTTAAGCAACAACGACGGGAAGGTCAACGAGAACGGCACAAAACAATGAACTTAATTACGGAATACAATGACCGCACGTTGGCATGCAACCAGCTGGACACTTCTCAACCGTCGTCTTGAAAAACAGAACGTGAAAAGCTCAAGTTTGGGGTTCTGCAGAGAACGTGAACGCCGGAATATAAACTTACATGATCGGCGTTCGGCTTCAAGAATTAAGGCTTATAATGTCTGCTACTCGCCTACACGAAACTCATGAAAGAAACAAATGGATTTGACTAACAAAGAGAAAGAAACCAGGAACTTAAAAATCTAACAGCCGTTCTCGTTGACGTTTCCGTCGTCGTTGCTTAAAGTCCCCGACTCTACAGTCGAACACGTGAGGAAACGCCAGGTACAAAAAGACCAAACAAATATAATGTTCGATTCTAAATTGTGTATTTATTTGCCAGTAGAGCTTAGCGTTTATAACTTGCAAGGTAAGTTTAATCATTTGTTTTCTTTGCTTCTAATATACCGACATTTTCTTGGAGTTCAGTAAGTCTAAAGAGCATGTCTCATCATGTGTATACGTCCCTTAAGCTGAAACAAGCATAAGACAAAAATATAAAAGCAAACAAAAAGCGTTCCTTTTCGAGATGGTTTTGTTAACAGATCGAGATATTTCGATTAAAGGGAGCGTTTGTTTTTCATATAGGTAAACCATTTCTTTTGTCGACGAGTGCCCAAGGCTCCGTACGTCAACACATATCGGAATAGTTTTGAACCTGGGTTATTTTTGTTACGAATTTTAAAAACTTGCGTCCACGCTTAGCACATTCGAATCGAATTTACCCTACCCACACCTATCCTGCATGTGTCTGGATTCCTTTTGGTGCTACGCGTGAAATTTTCTTTTGGTCGCCAAAATTGGCGCGATAAAGACTGAACCCAACTTCTTGCGTTATCGAATTCAAAAATGACTCGCCCGAAGTTGGATAATAAATTGACAATATTACATTTTTGGGTGACAAGAACAAAATTTTTTGCAACTGGGTGCAACAAACAGACATTTCAGTTCATATAACAGAAAATAAATTCAAATCTTCAAACCGCTTTGTGATTTTCTTTTGTTATATAAAGAAAATAAAAATTTCTCCAATTTCCTAAAATTTTTTGAAACTTGTAAAACATTTAAGGCCGGCGAGTTTGAAACATGCAGAAATTATCGGACATTTTACAAACTCTTATTAAAGTCTACGAGAGAGAGGATCCTATTAATTTTTTTCATTGTAGATTGGAACGAATTTTGGTCATGAATAAATTATTAAGGAAGGATAAATATTGCTTTTTAGCAATTTTCCTGTTCTGATCTTACCTAGCGTTTTGAAAACAATATAACATGAATTCTCATAATGTCGTAACTGCGATTTACTAAAGGTATCAGGTTCGGATGTAAAGCGTGTTAACTTCTGTACCCTCCCACCGGCACTTACTCTGAGAATAATGTTTACTTTAACGTTTGCGGTGAGGTATTCACTGGATGTGTTTCTCAATTTTCACACCACATTTTATCTTTCTTAACTTCTTCGCCAACTCATTGGTCACTAAGGCCCCTGTACTGTTGGCCCTCGGAGGCTAAAGATTGTTTTTCACAAATAGGTCGTGGATAGCTGGTGTTGAATTCTTCGCTTTGGCTGTCCAATCACGGAAGAAGCGAGTCGAGATAGGTTGAATAATGAAATTACGTTATCTTTTCTGACGTTAGATTCATACTAGATCTAGAGTTAATGTTTGACTTTGCGGTGATAGGTACTGGATTATATTCATTCTATCTTTCAAATGCTCGCTGCGAAAACCTGTCCGTATTTATGAAGCCGACACGCACGCTCGCGACACTACAGCAACGGGTGCCTGTACAAATGATCTGCACATTCAGATAAAAGCCAAAAGACTAATTAACAGCTTTGTTATTCATAATACATAAACTAGACATGAGTTCGTGTGAGTGGCATTTATTCGATATTCAATATTCATAGTCTTTTACACGATAACTTTCTAGAATTCGTGCTCTATAAAGTCGTTTAACAGAAATATAGAATCTAACTTTGATACCATTAAAACCGAAATCCATCAAAATTGCAGTACTTTTAAAAAACGTGTTTAGTTTTTCACTAATACAAAAGAGAAACATTTATGTTCATATTTTGAACTTGAGTTAAAGAGAAGAAGTGTAAATATAATGGTGTTGGAGTTATGTGTTCAAACTTTAATTAGCCTATAAGACTTTTCAACCAGTTAACGCAGGCGCCCAAAGATTCTTATCTGAAAATGAGCCGTGGCAGTACTCCGTGTTACTTTTTTCCGGGCCTCCTAATTAATATACGGAGAATGACTTGCACTCTTTGCGAGATGGCATTTCTTTTGTTCTCACATTGGAACATTTCAACCAGTCAACAGAGCCAGTTCGGTCTTCTTGACTGAGCAGATAAGAATAGAAGCTGTGTTATTTCTTCCTTGGAATGCTCAAATTGGGGCGTCGGGGTGGCGCAGTAGTAATAGCACTCGCCTTTCACCAATGCGACCCGGGTTCGATTCCCGGCCTGGGAAGTAAATGAGCTGGGTTTGCGGTCCCTCTCCAACGTCGGGGCTTTTCTCCGGGTACTCCGGTTTCCTTCCTCAGCAAGAACCGTTAATTACGCCAACATCTGAGCAGTTTCTGGATTAGCGAAAGCTATTTGAAACTTAATAAAGATTATATTAAAGCTGTTGAAGCAATGGGCGAAAATTTGACCATTCTTTTTTATATTATTCCGTTTGCATTTCATGAAGAAGCAAAAGTGTTTAGCGTCATGCACGGTTGATGATAGGGTAGAATCAAATAGAAGTTGATCTGTTGAGTATTTCGCTGTGAGGGTGAAGCGTTTCAGCTGAAGACCTCCGTCAGAGCAAGAAAGCACTTCATACGTCAGCTGAAACTTTTCACCCTTATGTCGAAACACACAACATCATATCAACTTCTAGTTGATCTATCCTATGGTTTATACGTCGACTGAGAAAACCTAGTTTCTTAGAAATTAGCCTATAAGACTTTAACATTCCAAAACTTGACAATTGTGCAAATGAAATTAAATATATTTCATAATTTAAATATTGTGCTATTATCACACACGGCGCTGAATACACAGAGCAGGATATTAGCGATTGTTTCGTCAACCTTTGCTAAAGATTGCCCTATGCTGACCATCCCTTAACATTACAAAAAATATTGTCCCTGCTGAGAGAAGCATGTAGTCGGATATGTGTTACAGATTTGTTAACTGGCGGCTCACCTTTCCAAATCCGTAGGAAATAAAGCATAGTTATTAAATGTTTGTTACAATTATGTGAAAATGATAATATCAAGGCCGTATTGCGTATTGTTGGTTTTTGATGCTCTGAAATGCTGTTTCCGGCATTTTGAGTGTTTTTTAAACACGCAGTGGAAAACACTTTGGTTGGTCGTGAGGGGGGAGGGGGTGGAGGTGCCTCGTAAGGCCAAGAACAGGAAGACAAACCTGAAGAGTGAATAGCCAAAACGTGTTGGTTGAACTCAGATGAAGTTATCATTGCTTGTTTCACTTGCGAAGCTCACTGTGGGAGCTATCGAAGGGCGTGGGGAAAGTTACCACTCACGTGTGACGTCATAATAGCTGTACGCATGTCAGGCAGATAGCACGCACGGATCATGAATCATGAAATAACTTGTTGTGAAGTCGAATTTGCTGCAAGGAAAGCAGTTGGGATAGATTTACTGTTTCTTATGAAGTGAATGACTTTCAAACATCATTTGTATTTTTCGTGCAAGAAACACACAACCCAATTACATTTCATTAAAATTCATTGTGATTTGAAAAACTCCAGCCCAGAAACATTTTGTTCTCATATTCTGATAATAGTCTGATATTATAGGCCTCCTACATCGTTGCATATTATTTCATAGATGTTTACATAGATGTTTTACTTTGTTGCAGATTCGATTCCTTGGCATGAGCATATTTTTTTTCCCTTCCTTAGCTTTATAATTATTCTTCAAGCAGTATGGCGAACACGTGCTGTTGTTTTGAAACTTTTTTCGTGTTTACCAAGACAAAAAGTCATCGATTTAAATAAACCACACTGCTTGACATAAAAGAATTACAAAGCCCATGGCGATAAACTTAGTTTTATTAAACGAATGCAGCCTGTCAAAGGAATATCAGCATCAGTAAATAACAAACATGACACTTACATTTTCTTTCGACATGAGGTTCTAACACCTTAGGTTTTTCATCAAAGCAAATGACCAAACATTAATTCTTAACTGATCAACTTTCTTTTTGACAACAGCTTTTGGGAAGCCGAGATAAGAATCGAGAAACGGCCTGAACAAAAGTAAATTTTATACAGTGAAATGCATAAATGGAAAGATATGTCACCGATTGCGTGCATGGTACTCAATAACCAAACGTGAACAACTGACCCCAAGCGAAGCAATTAGTACACATTAGCGAGATAAATTTGGTTATCAATAGCCATTAGCCCTCCCCTATAGAATTTTCAAGGATTTCATATGGCATTATTTCAGGGTCCTTTTTTAAATTATTACACTAAATATTTATAAAATTGACATTTTTGTTAAACCAGTTCTGTTAACCATTTATAGATGCCTTCATAAATAAACGATTGTTCCTTAGAGGAACTAGAGGAACTGGTAGCGGTGAGAAAGTACGCTGTTCTTAACATTAATAGCTTGATGACTCCTACTCTGAAAATACTTTCATACAGAACCCAGACACGGAAATGCTTGTGTAAAATACCAAATGGTAACCTCTGGTTTGATTTTAGTATAAGCAGGCCGGGTATAGATTTGTTTTTTCAGTCGACTTGACCATCATCAGGTATTTCAATATTTTGTTTTATATCTATAATAAATTTTTAGCCTTATTATATTTTTAAGTAGGGTATCTGTTTGATTTTAGTATAACAGAAAGTAGGGTATAGGTTTTTTATAATATAAGTAGGATATAGGTTTTGTATAATATAAGTAGGGTATAGGTTTTGTATAATATAAGTAGGGTATAGGTTTTGTATAATATAAATAGGGTATAGGTGTTGTATAATATAGGTAGGCTGTATAGGTTTTGTATAGCATATTAAAGTAGGGTATAGTTTTTGTATAATACAAGTAGGATATATGTTTTGTATAATATAAGTAGAGTATAAGTTTTGTATAATATAATAAGTAGGGCACATAGGTTTTGCATAATATAAATAAGGTATAGGTTTTGTATAATATAAGTAGAGCATATAGGTTTAGCATAACATAAGTAGGGTATAGGTTTT
>JANSTR010014345.1:0-13853 GCA_025434805.1 Antipathozoanthus remengesaui | reverse complement strand
CGGGGGGGTGGGGTTGGTTATAACCGAGATTTTTTAATTTTTTTTTGTCTGAAGCCCAGTATTTTTGGCTTGTAGATGAATTATAAACTCTTGACAAAGCAGAAACATATTTGAAGCACATGTTGATCATTACCTTTTATTTATTTGATGGCTCTGAAAAGAGCCGTTTGGTTGGAAGAAATTTGCATTGTCCAGAATGGAACTCTTGGCTTATAGCTGAGATCGGCTTAAAAGTGAATAACTACGATAATGAAGACAAGGCACTGCATTCAAATAATATTGATACTTTATTTGGGATAAGAAAGAGATTAAGACGACTAATCTGGTTATCTTAAAATAAAGTTACACCCTATTTACATTTTTTATATAAAATTTTATTGAGGTAAACCTGTAGAGTTAGGGTTTTCAGGTGTATAGGACTATTTAAAATAAATTGTAATGCCCCCTGGCTATTCCCACAACTCCAGTACTGTAGTACTTAGTAGCACTGCAACACCTGCACTCTATGATACACACAGTCAAAATAGAAGACATCACATTCATTTCTCAATTACATTGGGTTCTTTTACCATTACGGTAAACAATGATAATGCAATGTCTTTGCTCTCTGACTGGATAACTCCAATCACACGATCCTCTGATGCTCGACTTTAATCAAACAATCTTCTGATTGGTCAACTTCAATTGCACAAACCAATGATTGGTAGACTTCAATCACACAACTCTTTAGTTAGTGGACTTTATACACACAACTCTCTTATTGGGAGTTGGCAAAGAATGCTGGCTTCAATATTTGGCGAGACCACAGGCCGAGCCTAATATTACAAGTCAAGACTTAAATATCATTCATAATGGGCGAGGATGAATCCAATAAGTTTTTTATTATACCAAAAAAGATTACAAACTCCGACTTTAATTTCTGACATTTGTTCTGAAATCAATCTTCTTTGATGGCCCAACTTAGCATCCTCAGTCGGAAGGATGAAGGTCACTACAAACACTGCTGATCGTAAAAATTATATCTTGTGAACAGCAAATGATCATGCTGTAAATTATCCCAAAAGTAGATCATATGCAAACAGGGCCACAGTTTGCTGATCAGTGTTGCCAAATAATGGATCGGCACAATACCGCAAATTATGCAGACATATGATTAGTAGACTCTCACTGTGCAGGGTATAATAAAAGTAAATAGTTTATGTAGTTATAGTAGTGGTAACATTAAATATTTTATGTAGTATAAAGTAAAATAAGTGATGAAAGACACAGCAGCAGTGATTAGAAGACAGAACAAAAAGATAACAGAACCAAATATAATAGTTACCTCTTTGCACATGTAACCTTCAGATAGGTCTGTAATTTGACGCACAGTGCCTCTCCCAAGTGCATCACGCTTTCTCAGTGCAACAAAAAATCTTAGTTCCCGCTTTTCTTCTTCACCCAGATTGTTACAGAACTTTGCTTCATTGTCATAACTTGGAAGCTGCAAGATGATTTGCCTCTGGCGGTACCTCTCACCTGGACTATCGACATAGGGAACTTTCTCCTCTGGTAGGGAACACATGTAGGCATGGACCTGAAATTTATTAATTTATTGTATTTATCGATAATTACAGCTGCATTTCGGCCAGTATATAGGTTTGTCAAAACAAGCTGCCACCAATAAATTTGAGCAATATGAATTCTGGCTAATATTGATTTCATTTGCTAATTTATTTTAGTGCAGGTTTGGGTCCTATGTGCAAATCATGCTGCTTAGTTTCACAAGTGGGCTTCCTGCATCAAAGCATATATATAATCACAATCCAGACCAGCAGTATTGTGATGATATCATATATGTTTCTCAGTTTGGTGGATAAGCCTCCTGACTTGCTGTGATGCAAATTTTCACAGGCATAAAAAACCTTGACCTCAATTATTATTCTTGACTATATAATGCTTTCATTTCTTCGTGAAAAAAAAAGGATTGGAATAACTGATTAATTTCTTTGCAATGTTTTAGGTGATTTGATAAACATCCAGAAAGAAAATGAGATATTCAGCATAAAAGAGAAACATTTTGGCATAAAAAGTTGTGGCTTGACTGAGGGAAGACAGAGGCTAAAATAAACTAATAATATATTTAAATTTATGATTTAAGAATATTCTTGTTTCTTCTGAAACCAAAATGAATTTATTTCGTTTAAAAGTTCTCTTCAACTGAGTAATATTCAGTATGAAAGTTGTTTTGCTGGGTCAATTTATGGATTTTTAGGGGAAAATAAGATAATAAAATAATTGTAAAAACACCTAAGAGTTTTCATCTGGGACAAAAAAATATAAGAAATTGTTTGGGTGTAGGCCTTGACTTAATAATATAAGAGTATTCTGGGCATAATTGTGGATATGCTTCTTGTGCCATAATATAGAAAACATTCAAACTTACAAGGTTGTGTATTATATTTATATGTGCTTAGAAATTTGAAATAACTGTGTTTAACTTTATTTAAAATATTGTGTGCTACAGATATATAAATGTCAGTGAATAACATCTTACACTGTGTCTGACAGGACTTGTATGTTAATATTTAGTTCAAGTGCTGTATGTGCTAAAAATATCTGTTCTGTGGTAATGCCAGTAAGTCAATCCAAGGGTTTTACCACACACCCATATAATTATGGCACTATGTGTAGAAACTAAACCATACCTGTTCTGGGTTAAGTCCTGGAGGAACCCAGACATACTCCTCCAGAGCACAACCACTGTCGTCATCACTTGCCAGACTAGACTGGTGTACATCAGCCATGTAAACATTTCTTCCTTCCCTCACATCATCTGCTAGTGTGGTGTGATCTTCCCTTGGACATTTACAGTGCCGACATATTTTCCTTCAAGAAAAGAAAAGAACTGTATAAGTTTCTAATTCTAGTCCTTATTGTCCAAGGCTATGGAACTGTGAATATGAAATGTGTCACTGTGACGATGCATTTAGACTGAATGAATAAAGTTGTATTGAATTAATTCATCACTGTCTTCTACACAATAGAAATAAAGTAGCTGTCAAAAATATTGGAATTTCTTGAGTGGACTCACTATTACACTTCTAATTCTAATTAGAATGTGTATCTTCCACTTTCCCGGTATTGATGCAGTGAAATTGATCTAACAACATGGGGAGCATTGAACTCAAGACGATTATTTCACAAGAGATATTCACATCTAGAATCAGACTACTGAATTATAAAACGTACCAGTTTAGATCCAGTTTTGACATACATTTTCTATTCATGTCTATGAGCAGAAACCAAGGACAATAAACTAAGTGAAACCCTTTGGTGTTGATCCAGAACCAATATAGTCCTTTTGTGAAGGATATATGGAAGGTTGTCGTAGTGGCAGAATTAATAACAACGTTTGAGAGCAACTGTCATAACTTTGTACAATGTTGCCATCACAAAACGTGACCCGTATCCCATGTTTAGGCAGATTTTGAATTGGTGGTGCCAAGTTGTCTGGTTATCACATCCAGAATTGTCATTAAAGTCATGGCACCTAGGAGATGCAATAATTTAACAATAGCAGTAATCGACTTTGCAAGTCAAAACGATGCAACAGTTACCTAAAATTGAAACATCTTGGATACCATCATCATGGAAGTCAGTAAATGGATTTACTAGAAGCTCCCAAGTTTCGTGTTCGGAGTGCTTGGAAAATATTAAAGACAAACTTATCTTCTAAGTCCTGACAGTACAAACTTGAAGACTCGGAAAATTAACAGATGTTTTGCTAATTCTGATATTAACAATGAATCTTTCTAAAAATAATTTTAAGTTCACATAGAAAAAAACATGAAACCAACACTTCTCGTGACACATTTTCCTGAATGAGACGGTTAATATATTCTAAAGAACACTCTGGACTCACGATTCTCACTTTTCAAAGACTTCCGTATTAAGTTGTAAGCCAACAACTACATATGTTTGTTTTCAAAACTCTTGAGAGTCGAGTTTAAGAGAGTTGGAATAAAACAATATTTCCCTTGATTTATATTACAAAGCATCTATAAAGTGGGCAAGGTGCCCTAAATTAAAAGTTGTGAATAAAGACAATAATAATAGTCAGCTGTTTAAAATAATCTGAAGTAACAAAGACAAAATGTTGAGGAAAAGAGAAACCGCGACATGAATGAAGGGCGTTTTTTACAGCATATTTAAACAATTTGAGATGCCCGAGATGTACACTTTATGTTTCAGTTGAAGACGAACAAAGTGTCGCTTGAAAGAATCCAAATGAAGCACGTGTTTGCTGCGCCCTCGAGGGTTTCCGCAATTCGATTTACATTCGAACATAAAACCCAAAGAACAACAAAGCAAGCAGTAGGCATCGAATTGTGTTAACTTCTTGAATAGAAACTGAGTCAGCGGGTTTTATAATCATTTCAAGTATCAGAAAAACCAATTACGAGAAGTGTGAAGCATTTGTTACCCGTGTAAATACACCTGCCCCGCTCTGAGATAATAATTTGCTACCATTTTATTACATCCTTTGTCGAAACACAATTCCTCCATCGACAAATTTGATTTATTTTAATTGAAAATGATATGTTATTTTTCGAACATGGTCGTAACCCGAGCTGCTACTAAGGGACAAAGATTCTAAATCAGTAAAGATTTCTACTCCGTTTAGTGCTATGACTAAGGTCAGATGAATTTCAGAGCATTTGATTATGTTTGTTAAAGATATAGATTACGAATTCAATTGATTTTATTTCAAACAATGTAACAAAGCAGCGGAAGCATTATTCATGTCAAACACTCGAGCTTTCGAAAACGCACCATGCTCTCTTAAAAATGTTCCTCTGTTTGACATCTCATCTCCCCTGGATAAACGAGTTATGTTGTACTTGTAATTGAAAACAACAGCGACAGATCGTTTGTCATAGAATGCGGATTGGGTAACAACTGTGCACTCGTTTTGTATTGACATGCCCACGTGTGCAGTATCTGGCAACTCTTCATTAAGACTGCTGCTTGTAATAAATCTTCCTGTGGTTGACCATCGCTTTAACTCATCGAGTGAAATATGCATCAATAGAATGCACTTTGAATATCAAAGAAAGTGTGCCATCACTTCATTTGTGCATCAAAAAAAACCTTGACACGTCTTCGACAGTGTTGTTAATTACGAAGGACAGCTCTAAAAGCGCGATGCGAAACGACGATTAAGAAGTCAATTTACTTTTTTTGTCAAATGGAATTTCAAACTCTAATTTCGCAAAGTCTGAAGCGTCGGCACTTCAACGCATTTCCAATAGCTTTCAAAAGTATTTGGAAGAATCACGCAAGTTATTTGACATAGTTTTCCGTAAGGGAAAGAAACCGATACCGTCCTATTGGGATGCATAGTGATAGTTCTGACCTATTTTACTGTCAACACATGCAGATTAATTAAGCTCAACCTGGCAATCCATGATTACTTTCTTGAATTAAGGCTTAGCTACCGTGAATAAAGGATAAGTAATAGCATCAAAAGAAAATTGAAATTTGAACGAGACAAATTGTATTAATGGGGAAGTAAGATACAAAGATTTACAGCAAATGATATTATTAAATTGGCCCGTGTTCTGCGAGAATTGATCATTTGTGTTGCGAAAACCTGATGATTGACTGTTAAGCGATGCCTGAGCTGTCAACAAAGACAAAACAAAGGAAAATAATAAAAAGTAAAAAGTAAAGAAATATCACAGTACTTCCAAAAAATACCGTGTTGTATTAATTATATCAGTCGGTCAGTGCAGTGCGAGTGTTTCTGAGCTCCATTATTTGCTTTCCGCACGCTGGTCGGAAACGGTTAGCAATTTTTTTCCCAATCAAAGTGTTCCGAGACCACAGATAGTTATCGGCACAAATCCCGCAGTTTCCGGGTGAAAAAGGCCAGGCCGAAAAACTGAGACTTTCATTGAGGACGTTTGTAGACGTATCTATACTCACAGAGGAGTAAGAGGTATTAAAGCAAAACCTTATTGATTGCGTTAAAAGAACGTCGTATATCTGTTGCTACAGGTCGTGTGTAAACCATAAACAGTTTCGTTTCTTCTAGTGTGCACGGTCTTCAGTCAAACGGCATTCCTCGCAGTCTCTGGCTATCAGAGTTTCTTCACAATTAGTTATCAACTAACAGATAAGAAAGTTCAATCACCGTTTGGATGAAATAGTTCACTAGACTGTGAGGCTCCCGTGTCAAACCTTGATGAAGGAGTTTCTCTCCCGCACGCGCCTCTTGAAGAACGCCACCGAAACTAGTTTGATTAATCATGCCGCAGTTCATTGTATTGGTTTCATTCATGCAGACCTTGCCATAGATAAGAACGAAACTTTTGTATTATGTGACAAATTCATTGTCCACTATCACCGAACGGTTTTCAGAGTTCTCCGCTGCTATCCAAACATCACAATTGAGATTTCGAGAGTTATCAGTGATGACCTTTGCGTAACTCCCGAATTCCTGACCACTCGTTACTGACAAACAAGATTACCGAGTTTTTCTGGAGCAGAGAGACAATTAATGCTACTTTCTCAGTGGTGATCGTGAAGAGCGAATTACGAGTTAAGGAGCTGAGCTCAATAAAGCTGTATGAGTATATCCCGCAAAGAACCGTCTTCCTAGTCTCACATATGGATAGTCCTAAAGAGGAACGCGTCAGAAAGACCCTGGATTTAAGGTTTGTTTACAGTGAAGTCTACAGCATCATCGGTGGCTTTACTATAATTCCAGGAAGCAAATGAATGCCTTTGTTGTGTCATAATTTTATGGTGATCCTTGAAATGCAGATAGATCCCATATACCATGCATGGCCACGGTCCTTGAGTGATAGTGACACCTCACCACAGTTGTATTTCCATCACTTTTCCTCTGCGCTACCCACACTAGAAGATCCTTATCACCGAGTAAACGCCACAGAACATTCCCTTGCCCAAACTGTAGATCTGTTAACGGGTTCACGTTTTGGGATTGTTCGTGTTTTCGTGTTGGTTCACCAAACCGACCACTCAATACCTGTGTCTTTGGTTGCTTCACATTAAGCCGAGACTGCCGCAAAGACGCAAGTAAATGAACACTTACCGCCAGTAATGCGCTGAAAAACCTGGGCATATATCACCACAGTTGTTACACGTCTTCGTCGCGTCCTCGTCGTGTGCGACCATACTCTGAAACACAAAAACCCTACCGTTAATTCTACGTTGTTTAGCGGGACGGGGAGATGAATATACCGACTGTCCACGTCCTCTAACCATTGGGTCCACGTTCTGAGCATTCTACCCACTCCTACCTGGGGCATCTGGGCAGTTGTAGAGTCGAAACTCATATTTTACTGACTGCTACCCAGCCAAGAGTGCAGTAAGGTTCTTATGAGCACAAGCGGCTCTTCAGTTGTGACATGGAGGATAAACGATCAAAGACTCCTCGAGAGCAATGAAGCGGCACATAAAATTAAAACGTGTGACTGTGACTGTTGAACTGTAGAATCAATACAAACTATTCTAGAGATGATTGACAGCCTTTTGACGTTCATTAATGCGTAATCCAATCAAATGCATCGCGTTGCATTCCAAAATATCAACACATATTCATCCGTAGCAGAACCAGTCTTTGAAATTGTCGAAGGATTGCAAAGCTTCCAAATCCCTCAGATTTAAGAAGTTGTTGTTTAAATTGTTTTTCTAGCTGTTGAACTATGCTCTCGCGATACAGACTCCCGAATAATTAGAAATCAGCGTGAGAGACTACAAGAAATAAATGCAAAATACTTCCCTAACAATAGCCAATCAGAGGCGGTTGTGAGCCTGTTTTTAAAATCTCTTTATTTGTTCCTGATGGTTTATGTCATCAAAAAAATATGGAACTCAAAAGCTACAAGACTGTGCGGATAGGATCGAAGAAAGACGCTGGGTCGTAAATCTTTCCATTCCAGCAAGCTGTTGTTCAGTGGTCCGAGAATACAATCAAGGCACTTCATTTACTTTTTATCGGTAGGAGGCGCGAAGACCAGCCTTTCTCTCTCCCACTTATTGACACTACAAATGGATCAAAGTTGTCGAAAAATTAGTGTGCAAACAATAACGAGAGATTTCGCCCATCTCATCAGTTTGCTGTGTTGTCTAAATTAGACAAAATCACTTTCCACAACAAAAGAATTCTGCTAGCATTTAGGCAGTCCGCCTGGAGGTAGACTAGAAGTCTCCCAAACCCTAAATACTTTATTATAATATTTTCACGATACGTAAATATCAACGTGTGTTGTTTTTTTCACATATATACCCACGTCTGTCAACGTCTTTGAGAATCGAGAAGCTGGTTTAGAGGTGAGACGGCGATTTATAAATTTGTGACTCAAAATTTCTTTCATGACCACAGGAAAACAAAGAGCGTGCGTGAATGAAACATGGCCTTGCTGTTTATGTAAAGGTCATGAAAGAGGGACTTGTGGGAAAATTAAAATCGAGGGGAGGTGAGACGGGGTTAATGGTCATTGTTCAGTGGTGGCCGGCAGGATGGACAATTGTCACGGTAGCCACTCGAAAACAGTTTAGTCAGCCCGAACAAATATCGGTTTGCTTAATTATCAGGCTGTACTGTTAGTTTAGTCTTCCTTTTTTCGCACTAAAAATAACTTTAGATAAATGACAGGACATAGTTGCCATAAAATATGGTTCAATCACGGAGCTAGTCACTATGTCGTCAGAGATAAGAAGACATTGGTTTCTCGTGTCATGAAACAAAGGAAAGCTTCCAAATTGTATATTAGCCACTTTGCAGAGGGTTATGGGGTTAAGAAATGCCTCGAGCTCTATAGAGTTTAAATTTCCTGTCTTTTGTGTTGAGAAATTTCAAAGTCTAAACAACTTATACGATGGGACACTTAAATATCCTGAATTTACTGGTCATCATTGTTTTAGTTTTTGGGTCCAAGTGCGAAAGCAATTAAAGGTTAGCAAAACAGTATTGGTCGATTTCAAACCACCCTGTTTGTATTGAGTTGTCTTCGTTCTGAGTCTTTCCATGGTCACAAAGTCTGGCTCGGAGCAACAGGTGAAGAACTATTCTTTGTCAGTGAACTTTTTTTTCACTTTGAGTTTTTTAGTCGCGCGAGTCTTGCGTCACCAATATCCTGAAGATTTCGGAGTCCTGGTTTCCTGTGTACAGATTTGTGGTTTGAATAAGAACGCCGATGAAAATATTTGCCTTTGTTGTTGTATATCAATATGCACGAAGACGTGTTCCATTTTTTTCTAAAGCAATAAAAATGTTTTATAATCATTCTTGTTTAATAGTACACTTTTTGTGAAAACTAACCGTCGCAAAGCAATTCAAAACGATGAAAATGATAGAAAGATATACATGCGCTCTTCCAGATATAATGTCTCGAGCTAGGTCTCCCAACACGACATCTTTTCCGCTCCCAGAAAAATTCAATTAGAGCCATTTGGTTTTTAATACTACAGCTATGACAAACAGTCTATTTCACGGTTTTGTTTTCAAAAACAACGAATGTTTTCTGGTACTAAGTCGCCTTCAGCAGATTAACGTTGGTTAGGAAAGAATTTGCTTTGAGTCTCGAGACCACCGACCCCGGTGAATTTGAGTGTTGTCTATTTCTTGACAGAGGCGAGAGTGATAGAAGGATGTTATTGTACCAGATCATGGTGTTAATCTAGGCTACACATGCTTGTACGACTTACTTGTGTCCATGAGAGCTCTACGAAGGAGACGATCTGTTTCATGCTCGCGCGTACCAGGGAATGGCGCCGGTTGAGATCAGCGTGGCGAGTTTTATCCCTGTACAATATCACAAGCTATTTCATTTTCCTGATATTCCGTCAAAGAAAATAGAGAGAAGAGGCCATTGTACTAAATTTTGGCCTGAAGAAAGAATTCGCTCGGCCAACCCTCATTTCCTGCAGAAGCCGTTTTGACTGGTATTTCTTCTAGTCTTTATTACTTTAAAAATTCGGTGTGTTCAATGTTCGGGAAGGGCACAGTTGTCAGTAGAATTCCCGTTAAAAATGTAGTTATAATTTACTGAAACACCCTTTCGTTCTCGGACCAACCAAAGCAAGCCAACTATCGATTTTGTGAAACGCTATTTATGAAGTCTAATATCTAGTGTCTGTTGAAGGCCAAGAGCATTTGCTATTCAGACCCATTCAGATGCAATCATCGCTCAAACAAGAACCAATATTGTGCCCTTCACTTATTTTACACTTATTAAAATCGACTTCCGGTTATTATTGTATTCGGCAGTCAAGTTGAGTTTTATTTGTGTTATTTATATTATAAATATTATATTGCAAGTTTCTTGCATGCAAATAAGTGCCATCCTAGAAGTGCAGAATTTACAAAACATTGTCGATGACGAGATCGTGTTGTGCAAACAACAAAGCCAAAAGTTGCCAACACTATTTTTACAGTAGCAATGAAAAAGGAAGTTTTGAGTGCTAACTCCAGCTTCTAAACAATCTAAACGTGATATTCTACGCTGCTTTTAATGCAGGGAACAATTTAGAATTACAAACTTAAAGTAACTAACACACTGTGAATATTCCCGCCCAAAGGCGGGCGGACTCCCAACGAGCTGAAGTTGTGTAAAGCTGTACCCTATAAATTTCACTTGAAAGGAGGAAATGCTTAAGGGTTGTTCGTATTTCGCTGAGATTTTTTCTGTCATTCCATAATGTTTTAATACAACGGCTTCAGTTTAATTCAAACAATAGACAGAATGCTGACTGAGTTTCTTATTAAAAATTCATTTCAAACAGGAAACAACTTTGATGTTTGTCACATTCTTTTTAAATAATGTTCATTTTCTCATAATCTAGTTTGACTGGAAAGCAATGCTTTTTTCAGTTCAGGAAAGTTACAACAGCGTGGACCAACGTATGTAAACTGTGACAGATTTTCAATGCTTCGTGTCCTATATCATAATGTACTACTGTTTTTGGTGAAAAAATAGCGGACATTATTTATTCTCACACCTCAATAAGAGTTAAAGTTTTCATCGAAGATAAGCATGACTTTCTTACCAGTAAGTGTTAATGAGGGTTCTTTTTGAGTTGCTATCCGTTTCGTATCCCAGTGACTTGACGAGTGTGAAATTTATAATAAAAAGTATAGAACTTGTTCGACAATCGACGCAACTGTTTCGCGTGCAGCTAGCTCGGTCGTTTTGATCGAAGTACGCGTTGAAGTAGCTCCCCCGCTGAGCCAGCCTTGGCTTCGCTATGATGATTTAAGAAATCCACAGCAGTCAGCTGTTTAGCGACCTGTTATCAGCATTTTATCCCTTAACTGAAACCTCAATAAAATGTTGCAGAACAAACATTGCAAAAATCGCCGACGTGGCCAATCACAGTAGAGATCTTGCCACTAGTCTCGAAGTTTAATTGAATAAGGAGTTAAATTTATTAAAACAGCGATTCGGGTAATGGCATGCAGTGCTTCATTTAGATAAAGTTTTAGATAACTATGAGAGGTTTTGTTGGACTCGCTTTAGCTGCAGCGGAAAAAAGTGTTCAGTTCCGTTTTAAAGTCTCTGCTGTGGATGTTTTCACCCCGCGTTCTATACAGTAGGTTAAAGTAATATGCTATTATAGGTTAGGACAAAACTTTCTAGTTTTACTACTAAATTTAATATGTGCCGAGGAGGTTACTTAAATATACTGAGAATTCGGGTTGATTTATAAATGCGGTACGATAACTGACTTCATCAGTTGGAAAAAAAGTTTCTCCAGTTGAGCTCTCGTTGCGTTTAATCAGCCAGAACTGAGATCATAAAATCTGTAGGAGTGTTACTTGTCAAATATCGTTAAAGATTTTGCCTCCAACCCATTAACAGCAACTCTCCTGACAGAAGGAGAATTGTCATGGGAAAACAGCATCTGCCAGACTTTGATGGCGAAGGACGAATGTCGGTGTAAACCGAACTTCTCATACAAAGCTTGATCGACGTCAGAGCATATCAGAAAGTTGATTTTTAAAGGATAAAAGGTTTTGTATTCTATTATTGTCACCCTGTCGAAGATCTTACTTCAATTTCAACAAATTGCTAACATATTATCGGCAAAATCTTTTGATTTCTTCTTCACCGCATTTTTAGCAAAGTTGTTTAGGTAATTTAATAGCCTTAAGATGTAATCTGCTCTTGCACAAACTACATTTTCAACAAGTTTGGACTAAATTTAATAACTAAATAAGATTACTTTTTCAGTGCAAAACAGCTCAAGATTTATTTTTAGATCTTGTTAAAATTGTTTTAAATAAAGGAAATTTGCTTTCTCAAGCATAAACGTTACCGAACTCAGTAATTTTTAAATTGCTTGAAATTTAATACGCACACAGTGGAGATGTTTTACAGATATTTCACTCTAACATTTCACTTTCAGTTTTTGTTGCGGAAATTACCGCGCCGATCAAAAGAAATTGTATTCTGGCTTTGTTCTTTGTAAGAAGTTCTGTGTATTGTTTTTCAAGACGTTAAAGTCAGACGATGATTAACGAATTAATTTGAAAAGTTGAGAAGGAAGCAAGCGGCACCTTTTAAAATACTATATAGGTTTTCCACAGTCTATCCGTGGCTCGTGTTGGCCATGGAGTTCCGGGTCCGGTCGTGTCGTGGTTAGCTGATTGCGAATGATTCTATAAAATCAGAGTAAAATTAGTCATAACCTAATTCGACTTAGATCTTGAACAAAGAAATGCGGTTCTTTGTGGAAATTAACACTCAGTACCGTTTACTTTGAAAAGAAAGAGGGGTGTTTTCACTTTTAGTGAGATTGTATATAACTAATTGGTGTCCTATTCGGATCACTAATATCTTGTACCTTTACAATGAGGTGTAAATAACGGTAAATTTTTATTTTTTAAGATTTTCAAATTTCAAAATATGAAATCAAAAATGTTTGTCATTGATCACTCGCAATTCAGTTTGTTCAACTTACCGAACAAAAGGAGTTCAACCGCTCGGGTACGTAGATTTTGTATTCAGGAGAGCGTCTTGCCGATCTGGTGCAACAGTTCGCTGTAAATCTCTGCAAAGTTTTATCCACTTAAATAACACAAGAAGTGTAATTGATGAAAACGATATTCAGGAGTTTAGTGTGTTGACCTGCCTGGTGTCTGTGGAGTCTGGCCGAGTGAAAAACTCTCAGGTTAACTCAATGGCTGTAACTGAGATACTTTCTCTGTTTCAGCTTCTCGCTGAACTGCAATTAGACGTTTTGTGTATTTGTTTTAAACACTGAAACACTCTGTTACAGTCGTTACAGGCTGTCGATACAATTACAAGCCATCTCCAGCGTATTAAACGCAGTCAGTCATCAAAATGATCAGATCACCTTTGACTCTGAACGCATAGCCTCAGACGTCGTGTTAGAAAGAACGTAATGTCCCCACTCAGATTGCTTGACTCGGAACTTTCCTTCAATGAAGAACTGTATTCAGTTTTTGCTCGTGACGTGAATGTTCTCTAGATAACAAGAAGAGATGAACTACGGACATGACTGGGAAAAGGCTAGTAAAGAAGACTGTCCAGCGATGTTTTCGGCTTGCGGTAGCCTCCAATGCAGCGGCCGCCTTATTTCCTTCTAGCGCAGAGGCCCCTGCACATTGGAGGCTATGCTTGCGGATGCGTATTGTCTATTGGAATACCGCTTTATACCATATACCAACGCATTAATAATAATAATAATAATAATAATAATGTATCTTTTTAGAGGAGGCTTCCTTCACTAAAAAGTGACTTTTCAGGGAGGTCCTCTGTAAATAAAATACAACATAAAAGTTAGGTCTAAATGCAAAATTACATTATAAAACTAGA
>JANSTR010014234.1:0-13856 GCA_025434805.1 Antipathozoanthus remengesaui | reverse complement strand
TTTGTGGGTTTATCTGTTGTCCCGAATGACAACCATCCCAAACTACCACCCCTGTTCATAACCCCGGGGGGGGGGGGAATCAACTGGATCACAGAGGCTAATGCCATTTTGGAAATTGTCCCAGAAGGTTTACTGGTCCTGGGGACAAATCTTTGCTAATGTATCAACCGCCCAGGAATAAAAATTTTAACCCACAATCAGATTTATGTCGTTAGAAGCTGACTTAGGCTGTCATTTTGGATTTTAACTTGGTTCGTTGAAGTGTTTAACAATACACAATTTATAATGATTGAACTTTGTGTTTCTACTTTTGGAAAATTAAGTTAAAGTTTTACCAAATCCTGAGTGGATAAAATTACTCCAGTTTTGAACAACTGGGCCCGGAACATTATCAACTAATTTACAGCATCATCAGTTGACTTTAAATAACATCATTTTTCATTGATAGTTGATGGGGGTTACAGTGAGTGGAGTGAAAACTCATCTTGCAGTGTCACATGTGGTGGAGGAACAATGGAGAAACGACGGTCATGTAATAATCCACCTCCCAGTGATGGTGGCAAAACATGTGAAGAAGGAGGACTGGGACCAGATGTGCAGACATTTGGGTGCAATAATGAACCTTGCCCACACTCCACGGGAGATGCGAAGTAAGTGATGTTATGGTAAAACTAATTCATGCTTCTTGTTATAACAACAAGTACAGTTGTCTGTGGCTCATTGTTCTTAGCATTTTGGAGACTTTGGCCTCAAATTGTTCTCAATTACAATATTGTTCCTATTTCCTATGCGGAGTTTGATTTGGAGGAAATAAACAATTTAATAGAAAGGTTTGTAAACGAAATGCCTCGATCATACGTGTATTGTCAGGTTGTATTTAGAGATGGACTGCCATTGTTCACTCTGAGTTTGTAACTGATAAACATATCCTTGGGGTAATGATTTCGTAATAGATGAGAAATGCTGTGACTCTGTTTGTGCTTTGTACTGCATTACAAAGTTAATTAATTACGCGTCTAGTCAAGTTTCTCACCTGGAATGTTTTCATCACTAGCAAAAGCGCCTCAACCAGAGCTTGTACTTAATAAAACTTTTTTTTTCAAAGTAGCTTTTATAAGAAATGTGTACATGTGGAAATCAGGCCTGCTTCTAAAAAAATGACGACATTTTGACCCCGCAATTTGAGTAACAATAAATGAACTTCACTTGGATAGTGCTCATCGTGATAGTGTCCAGTGCTGGCTGAGAGTGTTCAGTGTCCAGTGCTGGCTGAGAGTGTTCAATGTCCAGTGGTGGCTGAGAGTGTTCAGTGTCCAGTGCTGGCTGAGAGTGTTCAATGTCCAGTGCTGGCTGAGAGTGTTCAATGTCTAGTGCTGGCTGAGAGTGTTCAATGTCCAGTGCTGGCTGAGAGTGTTCAATGTCCAGTGCTGGCTGAGAGTGTTCAATGTCCAGTGCTGGCTGAGTATCCAGTGTGCAGTGGTGCCAGATAGTGTACAGTGGTGGCTGCAAGTGTCCAATGTTCAGTTCTTGCTGATAGTGTTCAGTGTCCATTGGTGGCTGATAGTGTCCAGTGTCCAGTGGTAGTTGATAGTGACCATTGGTGGCTGATAGTGTCTAGTGGTGGCTGATGGTGTTCAGTGTCCAGTTGTATCGGAGTGTCCTGTGTCCATTGATGTCTGAGAGTGTATGGTGTCTGAGAATGTCCAGTGGTGGCTTATAGTGCTCAGTGCTGCCTGATAGCCATAATTAGTGTCCACTGTCCAGTGCTAGCTAATAGTGTCTAATATCCTGTCGGCTTCTTTTTATTTTTGTGCAACTTGTTCTTATTTCACTTAATTATTATGCAAACTTTTGATGTATGTAAAATGGCAAATATCTTGTGACAAGTACCCAGATTGTAGAAATTCAATGCAAATAAACATTTTATCACAGGTCTTCCGGTAGTAACAGCACTGAGAGCAAAGAGGTTGTGACTGGCGGAGTGAAATCTGGAGCAGAGGGCCAGGACGAGGCAGAACAGCAGCAAGGTGTTGCAGCAAATAACACACAGCCACAGGAATCTGTAGCAACGAATTCCCCAGATAAAACCAAAAAAGCGCAAGAACTTCTGTCCGTATTTCATGAAGCAAGTGCAGGTGCAGAAGACTCACAGAAAGGCAAACCACAGGAAACCAAGACTCTTAAGGAAAAATCGACAGAAACACAATAGAATTGATAAAGGTGCATTTATTTAGTAGTTCTCAATAATTGAAGTTCTACTATAGAGGAGAACAACAGAGAGTTCATTGAATTTGTTGTAATGAAACATTGCTGTAACAGGTTAGACTTTATATACAGTGCAGGAAATTACGGGTGAGTTCGATTGACTGTATCCCAGAATATGACTGAAACGTTGCTTTCAGCAAGATTTTTAAATACCTTCTCGAAGTTGGATATAATAAAACGATTACTGACCTGAATTTTAAGATGAACTTTAAACATAGTTTTTTGTAATTGCACACACTTCGATAGAAGCATCTATATACAGGAAGTGCCGAATACAACTCCACGCAAATTGTTCTGCCGTATTATGAGTCTCCTCCCCCGAAACACATGGTCATCTGCTTATATTCTGTGAACCAAATGGCCCGCATTTAACATGTGCCTGCTGTCATTTTAACCCTTTCTCTACTGACTTTTCAATTTAGTAAATTTATCAAACTTTATGAAAATTATCAAGTCTGAATTTCATCAAACAATGAACATTTGGAGAGTCTACTCTTCCAGACAAACAAAATGAATGATCACTTTATAGAGTTTTGTCAACTGGTTCAAAAGTTAGAACATTCTTGGTTGATTTAAAACGGGGTTAGCGGGGATGTGTTAAGGCTAATTCTATCTGTTCATACGCACAACCGATTTTGACACAACCGATCTGTCCCTCTCTCTCTCTCTCTTTTTCTCTATACAAGTTTATGCTATCCAATGTTACAAGTTTATGCTATCCAATGTTCGCGGGTTTATGTTCAGGGGAGAGGGGGCTTGCTACTCATATAAAAAATGACGTAAACCAAAATGGAAACTGGGCTTACACACTCGGAATCTTGTGGTATTCCTATTCTGGATTACAGTCAATAGAATACACCTACATGTAGGACACTACACAGCTCTCAGCAAGATAGGTCGTTGGGCTTCCATACTTTAGTGCAAAACATGCTTGCTTTGTTTGAACTTGAAGTGTACACTTTCTCTACAACCAAATGTACATGATCCAAGACGTAGCACAAGGAGGTGCGTTTAGTTTCAAATTGTAGCAGTTCGGCTACTACACATGGCCTTGTGTCAAAAAAATAGTACTGTTAAAACAGACCAAGAGTGTGAGCTGCTTTGGGATGCCTCTTTGTTACAAGGATAACCAGCTTCATGAGATCAGTGATGCCAATTGTGGTTTAAAGAACAATATTTTAAACGATCTTGGATTTGTATATATGGGTAAAAATGTAAGAAACGATTTAGGAATCAGATATACAATTGTCAAAAATCTTAAACAGTTTACAAACTCAAAATTATTTGGTTCGTCAAGAAAATATCGAAAATATCGAAAAAAAATAAATTATTAGGGCTGGGAGCTTCCGGAGTTTATTGTTCATCAACTGAAGATAAATTGTATGATTAAGAAAGACTTGCATCGGTTAGTTTTCCAACTTTGTATTTATTATTTATCAATGTTCCTCTGATTCGTGATCAGAAGTAACAACTTTTTACATTCGGTTTTACTGCTTGTGCAAATATTGTATTTTTTTTTAAATTTCAAAATAAACATCGTTTCAGCGAGGCTAATATGTAGTTTTGTTTTCTCCTTGTAACTGCCATCATGTTCTTCAGTGACTGGCAAAGTGGTTCAGCGTCTCGGTAAATATGGCGTGGCAAATGTTCTTGACCACTGAAGCCCGCATGACTGCCATTCTCCTTGTGCTAACTGAAAAAGTATGTTGAATTAAGAACTTCTCGCAAGTCGAAATCACCTGAAAATGAATTTAGAAACGTACCTTCAGACAATCAACAACACAGGCGCATTTCGTACCCATTTCATAACTTTTAAATTTATATATAGAAGAGGTTGTAACGGTTTAATGTTGAAAAATACAAACTAAAATCTCTTCGGTTATCGAGATAAAGCACAAAACATTTGTTGTCGCTTGAAGCCCTGTTGCCGTTTTCGATGTTTTCTTCGTTTCATATTTTGATATTTATTTGATCTTCAATAATCTTATATTCACTGTGAATTGACCGATCTAGAAACGAAAATAGGACTGGGACTGTCCACCCAAACGGTCCCAGAAAGCAACACTACAAGTGCTAATTATAGATCAACAAAGAATACACAGTCATTAGTGAATACCGACTGTGGTGTGATTCAGATGTATTTTCCTAATCGCATTGTTTCTTGGATAAAGTTTGGAAGATTGTTAATGATTGATTGTCTAAAATTACATATATGTTCCTGAAATAGAACACAAATCAGTAACTGATCATCAGTAGGATACCTAAAATGTGTGCAATTCTACAATTGGTTGCGGCTCCATTAAATCCTATACCAATTGTAGAACATTTTAGAACAAATAAAACACTCCCTTGAGCACTCCTTCTGGACCGTTTAGGTGGACATACCCAGCCCTATTTTAACTGAACATTAAAGTTGATGTTTGGAAATTATGTCAGGCGTTGCGTAAATACCTTTTCAAAACAAAATTATAACTGCAAACATTCCTGAGATGACTGTCTGAGTGGCCAAATATGAAGACAGATAGGCAAACGTTGTTCCTAAAGCTGCGGTGAGGCCACAGCAATGGAACGAAATCAAACAAGCATGAGAGTTAATGAAACTCTCACTTTGTTGGTCGCCGACTCCCATGAACTCTCGTGCATCGACTTGAACTGTGCATGTTCAAACTTGGATGAGAGTTTTGCCGTTTTAACGGTTCACGAGAGTTGCGCCACTCCAATAAGTAACAACACTTGCAGCTAATCCAGTGGTGCATTGTGGGATTATGCCTTATTTAGCAGGAAAAACAACGTGATAGAGATCGTGCGGCAAGGTGGTAAAACTATATTCTAGATATGACACAGTTGTGCTGGCGGTGCAATTGACATCCAAGAACACTCACGAATCATCCCTCGATCGACCGAAAGGAAATGTGAAGGGTGGAGTATATATTTTGTCACTGAACGGACCGCTCTGACGGGACGGCGAGGGCTGAACTGGCCGGCTACAATTATCTTCTGAAGTTAACACGAACACTGAATTAAGAAGGTCTATGGTATAAACCGACGTTTCGACCTGTACGTCCAATTGACAAGAAAGACAAGTATAAAATACAGCATGTAAAGTCTATGTATGAATTTCAGCATGAAATTTTGGCGGAACTGTTGTTTTGCAGGTTGGCAATTTTTTTTAGGAACAAATATTTGGGGCTCAAATTAACAAAAATTTCCGCTGGGAACTAATTTTTACGGTTTTCTGTCAAGCAACAAGACATCAACAAGAAGGCAATCTAATATTTTTATTTTTGTTACTTTTTTATGTAAAAAACATACTATATTCCTCAGACATTTCAGTCATACAACAACAAACTCAAAATAGACGTTCTTTTTTACCCCAATGCGGTAACGTATGATATATAAGAGCACAAGTGGATATCAAATAAAAAGCCAATAATAAATATATTAACGGACTAAAAACTTTGGCGGTTTTAAGTTTGCTGGTGTTGTTTTCTACGGAACTTATTTTGCGGATCAAGGGCCATCCACACAATCCGCTAAAACTGAACCCGCAAAATCAAAGTGGTACACAGTGGACAATATGGGGACAAATATCGTACAATTTAAAGTGGTTTTTACAGTGAAATCTTGATCAGTCGTCAAGTCAAATATGAATCTCTTTACTAAACTCAACATCAGATACTTTGTATATGTCAAGTGTATAGCACCAAATTGCCAATTTTGCTGTAATCACATTTATGGCTAAGTTCGTTATTAAATTACAGAGATTAATATGTCAAATGTAACTCGGGAAATTCAGAAAAAGACGATTCTTCTACATTTATAGGTGGAGTAATCAATTCACCAACAGAATACTAAGATTTTCTCTGTGGTTCACAGCCCCTAGACAAAAACCGCTCTTACTGATTATATGCTAAAACTCGAAATTGATCCACCGTAACGAAAAAGATGGCGGCTGTACATTTGACCACAATGCCTTGCGAACCAAACTCACTGAATTGCTGTTTTGGAAACGTGACCATGCACTAACAACATTGTGTATGTCAGGTTTGAAGCTTTTAGATCCTTTCTGTACGTTTTATAAGTGTTTCCATGTTTTACGCACGCTAGGAGTTATGGGTAAATGTACCAGTCGCCATCTTTTTTGCTACGGTCAATTGTCACCTACCCGGCTTGGGCAAACCCATGAACGATGCGTGGGTCCGCAGGTACTCCTCCCCAAGTTGTTTCACTTTCACAGGACGCACCAGCCTATGAAGAAACACAATGACTGGCAAATTTAGAATTGTGAATTGATTCACTATATTCCATCTGCTTTTGCCACTTATGTCTAGACAGACTGCGAGTAGCCTCTTCCGTTTCCTCAGAAATTGAAATCGAGCGGTGAAGATGCGAGTGAGTTAGTGAGCGACTGCGGTGTGGGAGGAAAGACCCACGTCCGAGCCCACAATTCTCGTGGCCCGCAGTCAGTCACTGAGTAACTCGCAAATTTTCATTTGCTTCTACTGACTCGGATGAAAGGAAAGAGGCTTTATCTTAATTATTAGCTTCCATTACTTACTTTATCCGATATAACTACTTGACTAGCACTAGAAACGTACCCAATAAGCACGATGAATGGGCATGCAAGGTCCATAGATAAACCTAGGTGCTTTTCATAATCGGTCTATAATCGACTTTCAGACACTCGAACCCTCGATAATTCAAACCTCCGCTATCTCGAACTACATTTTTCTTCTATTGATACACTTCTCACTTTATTTACTCCCGACAACTCCATAAATTCACGATATATCTACCTCCTAATAACCCGAATTATTTTATGTTTCCCATGAATGTTCGAACTATCGTCAGCCAACTCTATGGGGAAATTCATTACCCTGTCAAGGAAATTTCACGAGAAATATAATATCGCGCGAATCTATGGGTACAATGTGATTTTTCGAGTGAAATTTGACGTGGAATACCCGAGTCAGGCAGTGCATTTCCCTTGAATCACATAGCAGAGATGAATCTCGCAAGTTAAACTGATGAGTGTAACATGGATCGACTTTTGCTAAAGTTTGGCACACAAGAAAGCTATTTCAGTGCTCTGTCAACCGACTGGACTATTTGGCGGGAGGTTTCAGGAGGCGTGCCGGCAGCAGGTTGAGTGCAGTTCCACGATGAATACTTCCTCCCGCCCCCTCGAATGATCAGTTCCTGCTTTTCAATTCTAAACATTGAAAAGATTATTGACTCCTTGGCTCGAATTACCTAGTTTCACCAAATCCATGTTTCATAACCTCCAAGCACTCTCATCAGGTCTCACGTGCTCTCATGCACTCTTATCAAGTCTCGTGCGTTGTCATCGAGTCTCATGCACTCTCATCACGTCTTACATGATCTCAGAAACTATTATACGCACCTATTATTATACACCTCTTTAAGATGTTTTGAATATTCTCTGCCCAATTGTCATTATCACTTGGTAAAACCACAGCTGTCTATAGGTTCCGCCTCTTCCCGCCTTCATCTCCAACCCATTTTTGACAGGTACAGAATTGAATAAGATATAACTACACTGAATTTGGCCCAACAGACCACCGGTTACCCCGACAGATATACCTCTAATATTTCAACTTACTTGAGGTTGTCATAGTTGTCTTGGAAGTGTTTGTGTAAGTCCTGCAGGATAGGTTGACTGTGCAATGCCACAAACTGTTTCCTGCATGCCTGTGGAGAAAACAACGTTAAGTGTTTCTGTCAACGACCGAATATTAAATGCAAAAAGTTATGCTGGTATACCCTCACAGCGATATACGACACTGAATGGTCAATTCGCATGAACGCGGTTTTTTCTGCTGCTCAGCGTGACTGAACCCACGTTACCGGCTGAGGGAGAGCATTTCACTTTCAGCGATAACTTGATTGCGGTAAGGAACGCAAACTGTGATTTTAAAACACGTTCAACAACATGTGTAAACGACACTGTTCACTGGATTTAGAACGAATGTGTTAGTTCGGAATTTCCTATCATCGATTTCTCGGCAGGAGTAACGAAACTTGCAAGAAATACTCGACAGTCCATCCAAAAGATGTACTGCAATACTGTTCTAGTTCTGACCGATTAATTACGAGCTCCCTAAGAAACTATTAACGGCGAGAAAGTATATAGTCGAACCAGAGTTTATAACATAAAAAATTCGGGAGCAGGGTAAAACGGTTCAACGTAGACTTGCTACAATTCGACTAGCTTGTTTTTTAATATTGCGATTCAAAAGATCCAAACTCGAGCGCAAAGCGCTCAGCCAACGAGCTTGAAGAGACCAAGTGGAGCGCTTCGTGCTCAGTTTTCTTAGATTTTTTCAAATGGAGAACATTTGCTGGTGCTCTATTCAAACTGAAAAAGGCACTTGATGAAAATGGCGTTGATGATGATGATAATGATGATGACGACGATGATGATGATTATCCAATTACAAACTCACTCAAATCACCTTAAGCTCTATCAAAGGGAAGCAACAATTCGCCACTCCGGAGCTACAGCAATTGTTTCAATTTGATTATGAATGGGTAATGTCCAAATTAAGTTGCAAATCGTACATGCTATAATGATTATATGTGTTATATTTTAATCCAATACTGCAACTTCTACAGCACTGATCTTTAACTTTTTTCAGTCCTTTTTTTTCATTTTTGAAATGGCGAATTCATGCGCATTATACCTTATTCATGATGTCCACATTCGCTGCGTGAGTCCAGAAGCTGTCGTGAACAGAAGCGAAAGTGACTCCCGCCCTCTCGCACTGCAGCGCTGTCAGCATCATGTGAGTTGAGTCCAGCGCGTGCACGAAATTTGGGGGAAAGGCTGCACGTTGCTTTCTGGAATCCGGCCGTTTCTGTGAGTAGTTTTCTGCTCGAATTTCCACCACTTGAATCTTTGCGGGGACCCGTCGGACAGCCCTTTTACAGTAGGGCTGACTGGCATAGAGACCAAGCGGTGTGAACCAATCCACTGGGTGGCCTGATAAAGCGATCTGGTGAGCCGAGATGGTCAACCAGTCCTGTTCACGGAAAGATCAAAATCCATTTGAGACGTTAGTACTTCTTAGCTGGATTTACACGCTATGGTTTCTTGATTCAATTGACCGTAACAAAAAAGATGGCGACTGGTACATTTACCCATAACTCTTAGTGCGCGAAAAATACGAAAACGCTTATAAAAAGGTACAGAAAGGATCTAAAGACTTCAAACCTGGCATACACAATGCTGTTAGTGCAAGGACACGTTTCCCAAACTATGGTCTTCCACGTTCAGCTATTCACTGAGTTAGGTTCGCAAGGCATTGTGGTCAAATGTACAGCCGCCATCTTTTTTAGTATGGTGGATTTTGAATCGAAAGAGTTGATGAATCGTAACTGTATTCTTGTGAACCGAGCCAACTTTTTTTTGTATGCAAATACAGCAGAGATTACAGTTGCTAAAGCCGAATGCATCACTTTGTTAATGCTTCATTTTTTCTCGTCCTCGGACCAACGTGGTCAGTTCAGCAAATTCAGGCAAGTTAGGCAAACCTAAGCCCAGTTGTTAAAGGTGGATGATCGAGTGCCATCAAGCAGTCCAGGATCAAGTCCTAACCCACTGTTTCTTTCAGTTCAAAATATGTGAATTTGTATCGAAAATTTTGTATTAGTAAATTAGGTTTCTCTTAGAACCTTCTATTAACTAAACTCCTTTCATAAAACTAAACGAAATTTTTACTAATCCTGGGTTAGTTAGCGTTAATCGGCTTTTGAGGAACTGGGTCCTGGACATCAATTTCAAGATATCGAATAAGTAGTCTTAAAGACGGAGCGATCCTATAATCTCAGCCCGCTAATCATGGTTATTCACGTTGCGTGCGATTGGTTGATAAACAACGCTCGACTTCTTCCATTTCCAACCCGCGAAATTTAAAATAAATTCATATTCGAAATTATTAAGACGAAGAGATGAAATATCATTATATTTCATATACAACAGTTAGGTTTATATATTCAAAGTATTCATTGAGAGTTTATTTGATTCTTCTGCACAGAAATGACTCCCAAATTACAAGATGTTTCCCGTTCAACCGTTACAGTGTCCGCTTTTAATCATCTCTTGTTCGATCTGCTGTGGTATCCAACAAGGGACCCGAGCTTTGCCTTTTATGGGATCGCTTCGTCTTTAAGAAAGCAAAAACACTAACTGACCCATTTACCCATAAGCCTAACCTCATGGGAATTTAAGATCACACAAGAGAACAAAGTCGCCTCTTTTCACTAAAAACTAACCTGAATTTGTCTGGCTGAAGAGAACATCTCTCCAATGCTGGCAAAGACTTTGCTGATGAGATACGCTGATGCTTCAAACATTATCTTTTCATCTACGTCCAGATCTCTAAGCTGTCTTTCAATCTGTAGTCGACCTCCCACAAACGTGACGCCATACACTACCGTCATCACCGGTTGCTTGACAACCTTACGGCTGATCTTGCCTGCCAGTTGCTTAGCAACCTCACGCCCCGCTGCGGCATCATTTTCCCGCGCATTTTCAACTAGTTTGGCGACCTAGAAGGGACGAACATAAGTACATTTACCATGATATCAATTCATGTGGTAGATGCCTCATACATATATAGAAATGATCCTAATCTCAGCCTGAAGATAAGGATCTACAGGTCAGAGAAAAGGCTCCTACGAATAAGAAGTAAAGTGGTACATTGATATAGCGCTGGATATATCTCAAAGGCGCTTTACAGTGATCAGTTTACCCCCAGCGGACCGGGAACATAGATAGACGCCTCTGGCAGCCGGTTCAAAGCGATCTATATTCGCTGGTACGCATTTTACCGACCCCACATGGATGGAAAACTGTGTGAACTCTAGAGGGAAAGAAGGTTGCACTCATATTCAACTATCGACTATGCCAGGGAACCTGGGTCCTTTGGGTTGAGAGACAGAGATCTTAAAACTGCCCTAACCACTCCGCTACTACAACAGATATGTCGATAAGTATCCTAAAAGACGCAGGACTTCCTAAATAACAACTTCAGTTTTACCTGCTTATTCATAAAAAATGAAAACAGCAAAATGACTTCGCTGACGTAAGATCAGCAAAGCGGCTCGACGGAGGTAATGCTAATTCAGTATTGAGTTGAAAAGATGACGATTTTAAATACGTATTTGTTAATGATAACCCAGCAGCGAGATCTGTCACAGGATCAGTTCTCAACGTTTAAAAGAGAGGGTTTAATAAGAAAACTGATACGCACATCAAGAAAACACATTCTACAGGTACTAACATTCGATGGAATCCTCACTACAACACTGGGACTACCCTACTCTTTTCAACAAGTGTGTGGGTTCTCTTAAGTACCAGACAGAACTTCGAAAGACAAGAATGGCTTAAAATCCCTGTCCGTGAATGGTGTGATGAAAGAAAAACGTCAACTTCCGCCAAAAAGGAAGGAGATGGAAGACTGATACAGACAGGAACCCAGTCATTTCTACGAGAATATATAATCTATATAATGTACACTCTGCCAAAAGCCTGGACCAATTTAAGTCCACCTCTGCGCTCTGCATTAACAGCATCTGAGCGCCAATCCATTTAAGGCGACTGTAACATTGACCCCACCCTAGACATCAGCCTAGCTTAAAGATCAGATGGTCCACCCCTTAGCAAGGAAAGGGAGGAAGTAGCCCCTTTTCCTCCGTGGCAATGAAACAAAATGGAAGCTTAAAACAAACGAAGCTAAAAAACATTTTTTCTATTTGTTATTTTGAATCAATATCTCATTTACAATCACCTCCTGGCTACGATACTCTAGTAGTTGACGAACAAAATGTGTGTATATGGGAGGGGGAGGGGTGGGGGTTGGAGCCCTTCTCCCTCCAGGGTGATGAAGCAAACGATTTACCTCCGCGTACACGTCCTGAGGTCTATCAGCGGGTATTAGGTTCACTTGCTTGGCACCATATTTGTCATGGCCGAGAGCGGCATAATGCTGAAGGCCATTGCATGACCCATCCTGATGAACAGGAAGATGTGACATAAACTTAGAGGGCGTTGCTGACCTGGCAGCAGCCGCGATCTCCATGCAGGTGGCAAGCACTTGCCAAGGATAATCTCCACTCATCCACCATCGACGACCCTATATTTGCATACATACGACAACAGGTCATCTGTGTGCATTGATTGAAAACTGAACAACGCTTATCAAAGGGCTTTCGTGAATGCACAGATACGCAACTCTAGCGCATTAAAAGCAGCCAAAAGAACGAATCAAAACAATTTCTAAAGCAAGTAGTGGGAAACTCGAAACTCGTATGATTAAAGGAATTCATAATTAGCACCAGGAAAAAGAACCTTTGAGTTAAGTAACACAGAAGAAAACGTCTTTGTATAGAAGGAATATTTCACTTTTTATTTTGTGCAACTTAGAGGCTTCATCATTAATTTAAGATTGTATTGAGAGATGCCTTTAAATTCCATGTTCACTGGCTGGTACACACTAATGGCTAATGAAAGGTATATTTCGTGTACCTGGTATATATACTAATTCAAAGCTACGCTAGAGGAGACTATCAGAGCACCATCAGCTGGTTTACTATATGCCAACAAGAAATTGTAACAAGAATGTTGAAACGTTGAGTGACCTTAAGAAAGCTGGACAAATCACACGCTATCTGCAGCAATCCAATGCGATAGGAATGGGTATGAGGTGGCACTTACTGTTACTTTAGATTAAGAGGTTGCAAACTATTACTATCTCTGAGGGTCTGGTAGGGGTCTGCGTGCTACCGCTTCAGGGTAGGGTAGGGCTGCCATCTACTTCTCTTCAGGGGTAAGGGCTACAGCAAATCAAAATCTCTTTGGGTAAGGATTGAGCCTGCCTGCTATTTCATAGGGTCGGGGATGAAACTAAACCATAAATCTGAAACAAAGCATCAACAAACACAATTGGAAATGGAGATTAATGGAGGTTTGGGGAAGACAAGGATAACCACACCTCGTGACAAAACACTTACGGTCAGTGGGTTATCAGCAGAATCTAGAATCTCCTCCATGATCTCATCGGCAAACTGTGCACGTTCCTTAAGGGAGGCTTTCTTCTTCTCTCCATGAAGGTTGATCAGGTGGATCTTGAGCCACTCCAGCCCTTTCTCTCCGAGCTCCGCTCCCTTGGCAAACTGCAGCATTCCACGGCTCAGATCATCACCTGTGGGGACCAACATACGTACAATCGCTAATAATTAAAGCTATTTATCATACAAGAAAGATACTACACGCGTTCTTATTGGTTCATCAGCGGTCTGTATTTCCCTTACTGAATGCCCACGGGCATTAAGGATTTACCGTAGATGCTCTAATAAGACCCCGGGAGGCTTATTAAATTTCGGGCCCTCTGGGAGGGGGGGTGGCTTATTTTGACAATTACTCCAAGGATTTGAAACGCAACGCAACTAGGAATTTTGGCGTTATACAACGGGCGCTATTTTAGAGGTTGGAAATATCGAAAACAAAAATAAAAATCTAATTTTAATTGAGCTAGAGAGGGGAGGGAGGGGGGCTTATTTGTAAATTT
>JANSTR010014123.1:0-13862 GCA_025434805.1 Antipathozoanthus remengesaui | reverse complement strand
TGTGGCTCTTAATGCACCCTTTACCCCTCCCCCCCCCCCCCTCTGTCAATGCTTCGTTTTACGGGTATTTAAAGCTCCAGCTACACGGATCAGAGGAAAGTTGAAACAGACGTTGGCGTCACCGAGAATCGAACTGGTGACCTCTAGCTCCAAAGGTCACGCACTAACCAACTGAGCTACGCCTGCTTATTGCAAGTCATCACCAACCAACGAGGGCACCTCCTGTGAATTAGGTTAAGGCCTGTTTGGAGGGGGATACCCCTCAATTCCACTGTCACACTTCTGGTAGATGCCACGTTCCCCAAATAACCCTGGATGCGGATTGGTTGACCATGAGGGACTCGTGTATGTTGATTGGTTATTAGTGAGGTCACCATATCTTTTTTTTCTTTTTTTATTGAATTTCATTTTTTCTATATTTCTTTTTATTTCATAGTTTTATGACCAGCTGATTTTGCATTTCTCCCCACTCACCCCTCCCTGATTTCTTTTCTCTCCACCCAACCCCTTACTTTGTATTTCCCTACCCACTCCTCTCTTTTCCTGCTCGCTTTCGAATGCTCCAATCAGAAGTCAGTAATACAAACCGTTAAAAGTTGTCGCAAGTAGCCATAACATCGATTAGTTTGACCATTATATATTAGATTTCCAGCACGACAATCTCATCATTAGCCAGAATTCCCAACCATTAAAAAGTACCGTAATGGAGCCGACAGTACTACCTGCATGAGTGAAATGTAAGATCCGATACAAAATGTCTCGATTGCTAATGCAAGTATAAATAATGGAAGTATATCTTACTCTATAAGATGCTTCTTCTATGACAATACTACAGTTCAAAACACCATAACAATATAAGTTCGTGAATTTGAGTTTTTTAGTTACAGCTTATCATTCTTTATCCAATAAATCCCAGGGCTTCCTTGATAATAGTTTTTACTCCGTTCGCAGTCTATACTTCGAAAATTTGTCATTTAACATTTTATTTTACTGTTGTGTTTGCGATTCATGGATTTTCTGAGAATACATCAAACGTATAGCTATTATTATCAAACATCCATCCATCCATCCATCGCTATAAAGAACGTGGATGATATCAGTCTTTGTCCAAAAACCCCTCTCTCTCTCTCTCTCTCTCTCTCTAGCCCAAAATGAAAATGTAGGACAGAACCTAGACTCGGAGAACTAAATCAGGAACAGACTGTGTTTCTGTATGGAGTAATATATCATTTGACCTGTAATCATTTACCGCTATGTTTGTCAAAACGTGACTTTGATAACGGTCCAGCAGCTAGCAGCTCACACTCTTTCAGTACTATAAATTAATACATGGTGAAATGTCAGATCCAATTCAAAACATCTCAATTTCTAATGTGAACAAAATGAGACTGCTGTTATACTACGGATACATACCTCCTGCGTACGCTGTCTTATTCTTATTTTCTGAGGATTCACTCAAAATACACGTGAGCAATGTTAAAACTTAACAGTGCTTGTTTTTGATGTATTGCAAATACTAACAAACGTAAGCAGTTTTTATAACCTAAAGCAGCTGCTATCTGCTGGCCTCGTCCATTAACGTGACATATATATAAAACCTTAATGCATGATTTCCGTTGAAGAAGCTTTTATAAAAATGTGATATGCTCTTAAAAGCTCACCCACGCACCGTAATCGACGTAATGGATTGTTTTCCTTACCCACTCGATTTCCAGTTTATAAAATGGCTTGACCGCAGTATTTTGTTTTAACTTTTTTTAAAAATATTTCGTTCGCTCAGTTTACTCTGTTGTACTTACAACCTTACCAGATATCAATTATTTTTATTAAATGTTGTAAAGCAGTCAATTTTAAAAATGCATTTGAGTTTTAATGGCATTAGTTGGTGTACAATGCCAGCTGTACCTTGATATTTAATTATGCATAGCTTGGAAAAAACTAACTAGAAAACATAGACAATTTCACTAGATATGAGAAATGCTGTGACATAATTGTAATACAAACACTCAAACTATAATTTGTTTTACAAATGTGCAAGTAGCTTTAATTGAGTGTCACAATTACTAAAGTAATTGTGCAATAAAGAAACAGCCCCTTAGGCAAACAAGTTGTTTTGTTCGAGAACGCAGCATAGTTCAACTTCCCAGTATCAAAAGCCTACGTAGGTTTATATATCTAAGAGAGGTGAGGCTCTGAATTGATGCTAAACAGACATTAGAGAATCCTATTTCTAGGAAGAAAAAATTAACCTTTGTACCTTAGTTCTAATACAATATATCTGCATATGTTATAACTTTCAATGTGACTTTGTACCATTTATAGTTTTCGGCAGCACATGTTCAATATTATAAAGGTAAAAATGTTAAATTATCTATCGAAGTGTATTTTTCATGAAGTAAACGCCTTTGGGACGGAGCACAGAAATATTTTTTCTCTCTTCTTTAGTATTAAGAAAACAACTCTAACGAAAGCAATTTATTCATCATTACAATAAAATTATCTTTATCAATTGTCGAAACAATTCGGTTTGTTTATATATTTTTTTTGCGTATTCAAGAATGGCTTAAGTCTTATCAAATGAGAATCTAATGTTTTTGATATAAATGAAATAGTTAGAGTAGAGAACGGTCGATCGCTAGTATCTAGAATTAAATGTAGCCAGTTCGTCTGAGTCCAAGCTCACTATCACTTTATGTCGATTATAATTTACATAATATGCATAATACCTCATTAACCTGCTCATCAAACTCAAAATGGGAAGAATAATAACTTAAAAGTTTGTCTTAGTTCCATGAAATAAGCATTCAATTTGCTACTTGTACGTTTGCATTGTTGCGGAAAATGTGTTTTTCAACATACAGGTTAGGAATGTTTTAAAAAACTGAACAGTCCTTGCTTTTGATGTATTGCAAATAATAACAATATTAAGCAGGTTCTATAACCTTAAGCAGCTGCTAACTGCTGGTCTCGTCCATTAGTGTGACATATATATATATAAAACGCTAATGGATGACTTCCACTGAAGAAGCTTTTATGCCAATGATATGCTCCTAAAAGCTCACCCACGCACATTAATCGACCTAACGGGTTCTTTTCCTCAGCCGCTCGATTTGCATTCACAGCAGAATTTTGTTTACTTTTTAAAAACTATGTATGGTTAGCTTGGTTTACCCTGTTGTAATTCCAATGTGCTGGATACCAATTGTTTTTAATCACTGCTGGAAAGCAGTCAAGTTTTAAAATACATTCGAGTTTTAGTGGCATTAGTTGGTCTACTAATGTACCAGCTGTGCCTCGACATATGATCATGCACTGCTTACAAAATTTAACTTATAGTAAAGGTAATTTCACTAGACATGAGAAATACCGTGGCATAATCCTTGTACAAACGCTCATACTATAATTCGTTTTACGAATAACAAAGTAGCTTTAATTGGTCCCACAAAATATTCAGACAACTTTTGTGCAATAAAAAGGCAGCCCTTTGGGTAAACAAGTTGCTTAATTCGAGAACAAAGCATAATTCAACTTCCCAGTATCAAAAGTGTATGTAGCTTTATATCTCTAGGAGAGGTGAGGCCCTGAATTGATATTGAACAGACATATTTTATAAAGAGTCCTATTGCTGGGGAGGGAAAGATTAACCCTTCTCCTTAGATCTAATGCAATATATCTCTGTATGTCATAAAATAAACATGAAAGACGAACTTCGCTACACTTCTTGAAACCAAACAGAAAAGTAACTCAGGGCCGTTCAGACGGAGCCCAGAAACTTTTTTTCTTTGCATCAAGCAAAATACAAGTCTAACTAAAGCAATCCATTTATCATTACAATACAATAAAATTATCTTTATCAATTGTCGATTAACTAGTAACAAAACAGAAATTAATACGTTTGGTTTTGTTTACACATTTTTGAAGTATTCAATATTTTTATCATTCAATAATCTTTAACTAGAATGGTTTAAATCTCTTGTTTTGGCCTTATGTGCCACAGGGCACGAAGAGGATTAGGTAGGTAAGAATGGTATAAGTCTTACCAAATGAGAATTTAATGCTCTGGATATGAAAAAAAAGATCTGAGTAGAGAAGGGCTGATTGCTAGGACTTAGAATTAAAGGTAGTTCGTTTGAGGACAAGATGAATATTAAACGTCAAGCAGCTGCTAACTACAGGCCTCGTTCATTAATGTGACATCTATACAAAACCTTAATGCATGATTTCCGCTGAAAAAGCTTTTATGGCAATGATATATGCTCCTAAAAGCTTACCCACGCACCGTAATTGACCTAACGGGTTCTTTTTCTTAGCCACTTACTTTCCAGTTGATAAATTGGTTTCACAGCACAGTTTGGTTTAACTTTTAAAAAAATATATTTCGTTAGCTTGTTTTCTCATGTTGGAATTCCAATGTGCTGACTTTAAAAAATGTTTTAATGGCATTGGTTGGTCTACAAAGCTCGCTGTTCCCTTACATATAATAATGTTTTGCTTACAAAAACGTAACGTGAAAATAAGAGCAATTTCAGTACGCATGAGAAATTCCCAACGTCTTGCCAATGCGAATCTAATGTTTGGATATAAATGAAATGGTCTGAGTAGAGAAGGACTGATTGCTAGTGTCTAGAGTTAAAGGAAGCCAGTTCGTCTGAGTGCAAACTGAATATCACTTTATGTCGATTATAATTTACATAATATGCTTAATACTGCTGTAACCTGCTTATCAAACTCAAAATGGCAAAAAGAATAATTTAAAATTTCATCTTAGTTCCATGAAATAAGCGTTCAATTAGCTATTTTTTTATCTGCATTGTTGTGGAAAATGTGTTTTTTGGTGTAAACCTATAATCACATCTTTGTAGTGTATTATCAAACAAATTTTACGAAACTAAATATGATTTCATATTTTTACATGTAATATCAAGAATATGTTTAGAGTATATTTAATTTCGAATATCTAGATTACTATCAATATTTCATATATATTGTAATTGTTTCATGTGAAATATTACAAAGTGTTAAACAAATATTTTAGTGCGCCATGCGCATATTCTGAGAATTCCTTATAGCCTTTGTCATCTGAATTACATGTATTCCAAGTGCTCCCCGCGAAGCTAATTTACAACAAATACATGTTTCCGTAGATGAAAGATAAAACATTATTGAGAAGTATTGAGTGAGTATATCTCACGCTATAATCTACTTCTTCAGCGACAATACCATATACCTGAACCAGCATAACATATTTTATTATTGTGTTCAATTTCAACGAGTGGGGTCTTCCTTTCTAGTCTATCGTTGCTTAAACCAAAAGCTTCTTAGACAACAGATTCTACTCTGTTCGCAGTTTACTATCCGAAATGTTGACATTTTTGTATTTCAATGTGCTTTTGTGGTTGCTATTTATGTATTTACTGAGAATACTATAAAGTTATAGCTATTATTGTGAGACATCCGGGAGCGTTCTCTGTAAAGAAGTTGGACGATGTCAGTCTTTGTGAAAAAACGTTTCTCACTCTATACCAAATGATGGAAATGTAAAACAGAACCTCAAGCCAAGACCTAAAGCAGGAATAGAATGTGTTTCTACTTTAGCCATGTACTATTTGAAGTGTAATCATTTATCGTTGTTTCGGTCTAAACGTGACTCAGTTAACGGTCCAGCAGCTACAAGCCCACACCCTTTTCAGTACTATAAATTAATACATGGTGAAATGTCAGATCCAATTCAAAATATCTCAATTTCTAATGTGAACAAAATGAGACTGCTGTTATACTACGGATACATACCTCCTGCGTACGCTGTCTTATTCTTATTTTCTGAGGATTCACTCAAAATACACGTGAGCAATGTTAAAACTTAACAGTGCTTGTTTTTGATGTATTGCAAATACTAACAAACGTAAGCAGTTTTTATAACCTAAAGCAGCTGCTATCTGCTGGCCTCGTCCATTAACGTGACATATATATAAAACCTTAATGCATGATTTCCATTGAAGAAGCTTTTATGAAAATATGATATGCTACTAAAAGCTCACCCACGCACCGTAATCGACCTAACGGGTTGTTTTCCTTAACTACTCGATTTCCAGTTTATAAAATGGCTTGACCGCAGTATTTTGTTTTAACTTTCTAAAAAAATATTTTGTTAGCTCAGTTTACTCTGTTGTAATTACAGCCTTACCAGATACCAATTATTTTTATTAACTGCTGTAAGCAGTCAAATTTTAAAAATGCATTTGAGTTTTAATGGCGTTAGTTGGACTACAATGCCAGCTGTGCCTTGATATTTAATTATGCATAGCTTGGAAAAAACTAACTAGAAAATATAGGCAATTTCACTAGATATGAGAAATACTGTGACATAATCGTAATACAAACACTCAAACTATAATTTGTTTTACAAATATGCAAGTAGCATTAATTGAGAATCACAATTACTAAAGTAATTGCGCAATAAAGAAACAGCCCCTTAGGCAAACAAGTTGTTTCAATCGAGAACTCAGCATAGTTCAAGTTCTCAGTATCAACAACCTACGTAGGTTTATATGTCTAAAGGACGTGAGGCGCTGAATTGATGCTAAACAGACATTTTTTAGAGAGTCCTTTATCCGGGGAAGAAAATTAACCCTTATCTTTAGCTCTAATAGAGTATATCTGTATATGCAATAACTTTCAATGTGACTTTGTACCATCAATAATTTTCAGCATTATATGTTTAATATTATAAAACTTCAAATGCTAGGGTGCCATCCAATTGTATTTTTCATGAAGTAAACATGTAAAGAAACACATCGCTACATTTCTTGAGACTAAACAGAAATGTAACTCACGGCCTTCGGGACGGAGCACAGGAATATTTTTTTCTCTTTTCTTTAGTATCAAGATACAAGTCTAACGAAAGCAATTCATTTATCATTGCAATAAAATTGTCCTTATCAATTGTTGATTAACCAACACAAATAGAAATTAAAAGGTTTGGATTTGTTTATATATTTTTGAAGTATTCAAGAATGGCTTAAGTCTTATCAAATGAGAATCTAATGTTTTTGATATAAATGAAATGGTTTGAGAAGAATAGAGCTGATTGCTAGTATCTAGATTTTTTAAAAGGTAGCCGGTTCGTCTGAGTGCAAGCTCAATATCTGTTTATGTTGGTTTAGTTTACATAATATGCATAACACTTCGGTAACCTACTCATCAAACTCAAAATAAGAAAAAAAATATTTTAAACATTTATCTTAGTTCCATGAAATAGGTATTCAATTTGCTACTTCTATGTCTGCATTGTTGTGGAAAATATATTTTGATGTATTGCAAAATACTAACAAAGTTTTTATAACCTAAAGCAGCTGCTACTGCCCGCCTATATATATATATATATATAACCTTAAACATGATTTCCGCTAAAGAAGCTTTTATGAAAATATGATATGCTCCTAAATGTTCACCCACGAACCATAATCGACCTAACGGGTTCTTTTCTTCAGCCACTCGATTTCCAGTTTATAAAATGGTTTGAACGCAGAATTCGGTTTAACTTTCCAAAAAAAATATTTCGTTTGATTAGTTTACTCCGTTGTAATTCCAGATACTAGATACTAATTATTTTTTAAAGCAGTCAAATTTTGAAAATGCATTTGAATTTTAATGGCATTAGTTGGTCTACAGTGCCAGCTGTGCCTTGACATATATTCATGCTTTGCTTACAAGAATTTAACTTGAAAATAAGGGCAATTTTCACTAGACATAAGAAATCCAGTGGCATAATCCTTGTACAGGAATAAACTGTGTCATATCAGTTTATATCGGTTATAATTTACATACCCTTCTGTAACCAGCTCATCAAACGCAAAGTGGGAAAAAGAAGAATTTAAAAGTCTATCTTAGTTTCTTGAAATAAGCGTTAAATTTGCTACTTCTTTGTCTCCATTGTTCTGGGAAATGTACTTTTTGATGTAAATCTATGATCACATTTTTGTAATGTATTATCCAACAAATTTAATAAAACTAAGTATAGTATGATTTCATGTTTTTACATGTAATATCAAGAATATATTTAGAGTAGAGATAATTTGCGAATTTCCGAGATAGCTGTTAAAATTTCATATACATATTAAATTTAATTGCTTCATGTGAAAATTTACAAAGTGTAAAACAAACATCTTGTTGCTAAATGCGCATATTCTGAGATATCCTCATAATCGCCTTTCATCTGACATACATGTATTTCAAGTGTGCCCCACGGAGCTAATTACAACACATACATGTTTCAGTACATGAAGACAAAGACATTAATGATAATGAAAGTATATCTTATTCTATAATTTGGTTCATCCGTGACAATACTACAGCAATACTACACCATAACAATTTAATTTTGATTTCGTGAATAGAAACGATTATTTTCTCTGCTACCTTATTATTGCTTATTTATTTAACCCCAGGGTTTATTTGGTAACAGTTTTTACTCTGTTCGCATTTTACAAATCCAAAATACTGTTGTAGTTGCGATCTCTGTAGCCAATAACAAAAATGAAGGACTGAATTTACCTAAACCCGGGGACCTAAATCAGGAATAGACTGTGTTTCTACATGTAGTCTTTTATCATTTGACCTGCAATCATTTATCGTTGTTTCGGTCTAAACGTGACTCAGTGAACGGTCCAGCAGCTAGAAGCGCACGCCGTTCTAGTGCTATAATTTAATACATGGGTGAAATGTAAGATCCGATTCAAAATATTTCATTTTTTAATGCGAACAAAATGAGACTGCCGTAATGGTAAGGATACATACCTGCTACGTACGCTGCGTTATTCTTAGATTCTGAGGATTCGCTCAAAAAAACACGTGAGGAATGTTCAAACTTAACAGTGCTTGTTTTTGATGTATTCCAAATACTAACAACAGTAAGCAGTTTTTATAACGTCAAGAAGCTGCTAAGTGCTGGTGTCGTCCATTAACGTGACATCTATCTAAAACATTAATGCACGATTTCCGCTGAAGAAGCTTTTATGCCAATGATATGCTCCTAAAAGCTCACCCACGCACCGTAATCGACCTAACGGGTTGTTTTCCTTAGCCGTTCAAATTCCAGTTTATAAAATGGTTTCCACCCCAGAAGTTGTTTGACTGACTTTCTAAAATAATATATCGTTGACTCAGTTTACACGGTTGTAATTCCAACGTGCTGGATATCAAATGTTTTTATTTACTACAGGAAAGAATCGGCAGTGAATGTCAACTTTTAAAAATACTTTTGAGTTTTAATGGCATTAGTTGGTCTACTATATCAGCTGTGCCTTGATATATAATTATCCTTTGCTTAGAAAAAAATAACTAGAAAATAAAAGCAATTTCACTAGACAGGAAAAATCCCTTGACATAATCCTAGTACAAACGCTCAAACTATAATTTGCTTTACAAGTAACAAAGTAGTTTTTATTAAGTATTACAATTACTAAAGTAATTGAAGCCTTACAAAAAATTCAGACAACTTTTGTGCAATAAAGAAACAGCCCTTTAGGCTAACAAGTTGTTTAGTTCGAGAAAGAAGTTAATTCAAATTCCCCGTATCAAGATTGTACGTAGCTTTATATGTCTAGGGGAGGTGAGGCTCTGAATTGATATTAAACAGTCATCTTTTATAAAACGTTCTATTGCTGGGGAGAGAATGATTAACCCTTGGCTATCATATAATATATCTGTGTATGCAACTCAATTATCATTTTCAATGTCACTTTATAATTTTCAGTAATACATATATTCAATATTATAATGGTTAAAAATATCAAGCTGTCTATGGAAGTGTATTTCATAAAGTAAACATGCAAAGACGAGCATCACTACATTTCTTAAAACAAAACAGGAAAGTATTTCAGGGCCGTTGAGACGAAGCACAGAAATATTTTTCTTTTTTCTTTAGCATCAAGATGCAAGTTGAAGGAAAGCAATTTATTTACCAATTCAATAAAATTATATTTATGAATTGTCGATTAACTAACACAAAAGTGAAATTAGTAAGTTTGGTGTTGTTCATTACTTTCATCATTTAATAATCTATAACTAGAATGGTGAAAGTCTTATCAAATGAGAATCTAATGTTTTTGATATAAATGTAATAGTCTGAGTAGAGAAGGGCTGATTGCTATTATTTAGAGTTAAAGGTAGCCAGTTTGTCTGAGTGCAAGCTGAATATCAGTTTATGTCGGTTATAATTTACATAATATGCTTATTACTTCTGTATCCTGCTTATCAAACTCAAATTGGGATAAACAGTAATTTAAAAAATCTTAGTTCTATGAAATAAGCATTCAGTTTGCTACTTGTTTTTCTGCATTGTTGTGGAAAATGCGTTTTTCAAAATACACGTTAGAAATGTTAAAACTGAACAGTCCTTGTTTTTGATGTATAGCAAAAAATAGTAATAGTAAGCAATTTTTATAACGTCACGCAGCTGCTAACTGCTCGCCTCGTCCATAATTGTGACATATATCTAAAACCTTAATGTATCCTCTCTACTGAAGAAGCTTTTATGTTAATGATGTATTCCTAAAAGCTCACCCACGCACCGTAATCGACTCTTGTTTTCTTTAGCCATTCAATTTCCAGTTCATAAAATGGTTTCATCGCAAAATTTGGTTTAACTTTCTTAAGAAATATATTTTGTTAGCTTAGTTTACCTTGTTGTAATTCCAACGTGCTATATGTCAATTGTTTTTATTACTTAGTGCAGGAAATCATTTGTATTGAATGTAAACTTTTAGAATGCGTTTGAGTTTAGTGGCGTTAGTTGGTCTACAATGTCAGCTGTGCCTTGACATATAATCATGCATTACTTACAAAATTTAACTTGAAATTAAAGGCAATTTTACTAGACATGAAAAATCCCGTGGCATAATCCTTGTTCAAACGCTCAAAATACATTCCTTTTACAAATAACATAGTAGCTTTAATTGGGCCCACAAAAGATTCTGACAACTTTTGTGAAATAAAGAAGAAGCCATTTAGACAAAGAAGTTGTTTACTTCAAGAAGGAAGCATAGTTCAACTTCGCAGTATCAAGAGCGTATGTAGCTTTATATACGTCTAGGGAAGATGAGGCCCTGAATTGATATAAAACAGACATTTTTTGTAAAGAGTCCTATTGCTGGGGAGGGAAAGATTAACCCTTGTCCTTAGCTCTAATACAATATATCTCTACATGTCATAAAGTAATCATGCAAAGACGCACATCGCTACATTTCTTGACACTAAACAGAAAAGTAATTCAGGGCCGATGAGACGGAGCACAGAAACTTTTTCTTTCTTTGCATCAAGCAAGATACAAAGTCTAACGAAGGCAATTCATTTCTCTTTACAATAAAATTATTTTTATCAATTGTCGATTAACTAACAACAAAATATAAATTAATTAGTTTTGTTTTGTTTTTGAAGTATTCAATATTTTCATTATTCAATAGTTTAGAACTATAGAATGGTATAGGTCTTAACAACTGAGAATCTAATATTTTTGATATAAATGAAATGCTCTGAGTATAAAGAAGGACTGATTGCTAGTATCTAGAATTAAAGGTAGCTCAAAATGGGAAAAAACAATAATTTAAAAGTTTGTCTTAGTTCCATGAAATAAACATTCAATTTGCTACTTATATGTTTGCATTGTTGCGGAAAATGTATTTTTCAAAATACACGTTGGGATGTTAAAACTGAACAGTCCTTGTTTTTGATGTATTAAAATAATAACAATAGTAAGCAGGTTCTATAACCTTAAGCAGCTGCTAACTGCTGGTCTCGTCCATTATTGTGACATATATATATATATATATAAAACCTTAATGGATGATTTCCACTGAAGAAGCTTTTATGCCAATGATATGCTCCTAAAAGCTCGCCCACACACCGTAATGCACCTAACGGGTTCTCTTCCTTAGCCACTCAATTTTGAGTTACTAAAATGGTTTTACCGCAGAATTTGGATTAACTTTCTGGAAAATATATTTGCTTAGTTGTGTTTAACTTGTAATTCCAACGTGCTGGATAACAATTGTTTTTATTAACTGCTGGAAAACAGCTGAGTGCATAAACGCAAACTTTAAAAAAATGCGTGTAAGTTTTAGTGACGTTGGTTGGTCTACAATGCCAGCTGTGCCTTGATATGTATTCATGCACTGCTTAGAAAAACTTAACTAGAAAATAAAGGCAATTACACAAGAAATGAGAAATTCCGAGACATATTCCTAATACAGACGCTCAAACTATAAGTGTTTTACAAATATGAAAATAGCTTTAATTGAGTATTGCAATTGCTAAAGTAATGGAAGCCCAAGAAAAGATTGAACAAAAGTTGTTTGAATCTTTCCTTGGGCCAAACCTTACTGCATGGTTACTCCCTCTAAAGTCAATTATATAATTCTCAATGTGACTTTATACCATTTATAAACTTCAGCAAGACATATTCAATGTTATGAAGGATAAAGATGTTAAGGTGTCTATCGAGGTGTATTTTTCATAAAGTAATCATGCAAAGACGAACATCGCTACATTTTTTGAACTAAACAAAAATGTAATTCAGGGCCGTCGAGACGTAGCACAGAAAATGAATTATTTTATCTTTTGCATCAAGATACAAGCCGAAAGCAATCCATTTATCATTACAGTAAAATTGTATTTATTAATTGCTGATTAACTAACAACAAAATAGAAATTATATAGTTTATATTTCTTGAAGTATTTAATACTTTCATCATTTAATAATCTATAACTAGAATGGTGAAAGTCTCATCAAATGCGAATCTAATGTTTTTGATATAACTGAAATGGTTTGAGTAGAGAAGGGCTGATTGCTATTATCTAGAATTAAAGGAAGCCAGTTCGTCTGGATGCAAGCTGAATATCAATATACGTCGATTATAATTTACATAATATGCTTAACACTTCTGTAACCTGCTTATCAAACTCAAAATGGGAAAAACAATAATTTAAAAGTTTATCTTAGATCCATGAAATAAGCATTCAGTTTGCTACTTGTTTTTCTGCATTGTTGTGGAAAATGTGTTTTCAACATACACGTTAGGAATGTTAAAAATGAACAGTCGTTGTTTATGATGTATTGCAAATAATAGCAATAGTAAGCAGTTTCTATGACCTTAAGCAGCGCTAACTGCTGGTCTCGTCCATTATTGTGACATATATGTAAAACGTTAATAGATGACTTCCACTAAAGAAGCTTTTATGTCAATGATATGCTCCCAAAAGCTCACCCACGCACCATAATCGACCTAACGGGTTCTTTTCCTCATCCACTCGATTTCCAGTTTATAAATTGGTTTAACAGCAAAATTTCCTTTACTTTTAGAAAAAATATGTATGGCTAGCTTGGCTTACCCTGTTGTAATTCCAGTGTGCTGGATATTAATTGTTTTGATAACTGCTGGAAAGCAGTCAAGTTTGAAAAAATGCATTCTAGTTTTAATGGCATTAGTTGGTCTACTGTGATCATGCATTGCTTACAAAATTTAACTTATAGTATAAAAAGTAATTTCACTAGACATGAGAAATCCCGTGGCATAATCCTTGTACAAACGCTCATACTATAATTCGTTTTACAAATAGCAAAGTAGCTTTATTTGGTCCCACAAACGATTCAGACAACTTTTGTGCAATAAACAAGCTGCCCTTGGGCAAACAAGTTGCTTAATTCGAGAACAAAGCATAATTTAACTTCCCAGTATCAAGAGCGAATGTAGCTTTATATCTCTAGGGTAGGTGAGGCTCTGAATTGATATAATAATAATAATAATAATAATAATAATAAAGGTTTATTAGCAAATCCATAGTAAAAATGGCTCTTCTATGCTAAG